>JASSRZ010000016.1:14743240-14755159 GCA_032164315.1 Malacoctenus gilli
TGTAAGAAACGATAAATATGAAAAACTAAGCATAGAATTTTTACCATTACAAGTTGTAAAGAATTAAAGGAACAGACGGCCAAAAAATGGGTTTAATGTGTATTAAAGTATAAAAATCTCTCCTTGCCGTCACTTTGTTTGTTTCCTGTCATGACGTACAAACTGGGAGTTCAGAACCAAAAGTTGTGAACGGCTGGTCTCCGCGAATTAATATCGAACTTGTTCTGTGAGGAGTACTTCGTGTGTCTTACTGTCTGCGTCGTCTTTAATCTTGATGAGTGTTTCGTTCTGCTTCCCGACGGACGCCCCGTACGGCGAGTCGCTCTTCGGGCTTCCCAACACGAGCCGCATCTCCTCCTCCTCCTCGTGTTCCGTGTCGTCGACGAGCACCAGTAAACACGGCTTCTCGATTTCACCTGAGAAAGAGAAACGAAGACGCAATGAGAGGCTAAATCGACAGCGCAGATCCCGCAAAAGGGGTTAAAACGTCTGTCTTCTTTTAATGACGCCACCTGGCAGGAAGGTGATGATGGAGGCATCCGTGTTGGGTCTCTCATTGAAGTCCATCATGACCTGGGCTGTTCCCTGCCTGCTGTAGCAGCGCACCGTGGATCTGTAGCTGACGTCGCCGCTTCGGTAAACGGTCGCCGAGATCTGCCCCGAGTTCTCGTTGCCGACGTAGACGGCCTCGCGAAACTGCACCTTCGGCACTGGAACGACAAACTCGAGTTCACGAACCAACCATAAACACATCGAGGTGGAAAAAAACCCCCTGCAGAATCGCTTGAAGTCTCTCGCTCACGGTCGGAAACGGAGTCGTTGATGAGGACGACGGTTTTGCTGGGCTCCCCGAGGATCCCGTTCATGGGCATGCGCAGCACCAGCTCGAACCTCTCGGGCCCCTCCAGCACCGGCTGGCCCAGGTCATCCAGGATGGTGACGCGGAACGTCTGCATGGTGACCCCCGGAGCGAAGTCCAGGTTCCTGCTGATCCCCACGTAATCCACACCAGCTGCAAGGCGCAGAGACGGGCGGGTTTTCACAGGACAGAGCAGCGCCGGTTAGATACTGTGGCTTTAACTCGAAGGGACAACAGCACTTGATCTTTTTCTTATTTTCCGACAGCCGCTCTTGTGTTACTTCATAATTCATTTGTTAACATCGGGCGGCGGGCGAGATGAAAGAAAACATCTTAAGTCCTGACAAAGTGACTGTTTCTATCCGGCGCTTGATAAGCATGAACTGCTGGAAATTGTTGCGTGATTAAAGCAGCATTGTGAGACTTGAACGTCTCCTCCAGCACAAACAGGTTATTCACTTGGCGTTCTTTGAAGAGCCTGGGTGTCGAGCGCTCACCCTTTGCCCGCAGGTTTCTTCTCCCCCCGCCCCCCCCTACCCTTTTCCATGTACTTATGACCCAGTTATGTGCGTGTTAAGAGTGGGCTCGGATTTCCACGGTGCCGCATATGATTAGATGCCGGTTATTTTGTACAGTTGTAACAAGGGCAGGAGCGGAGATGTTAAGAATCTGCGCGAGCGGGAGAGGATTGCTGGAGGGCAGGAGATAATAAAAAGCTGGGGGGGGGGGAACTTGAGGAGGGAGGGCCGGTCTGAAGTCACTCACCGACTCGCAGGAGGAAAAAAATTGGTATGCAAACCTGAAGCCCCGTCCTCACTCAGACTCCCATTATCCTCACAACAACATGAAGATTCGGCGCCCCAACAGAGAAGCCCTGACTCCTTTCTCTCCCCCCTACCCACCCTCCTCCTACAGGCCCTAAAACGCTGTTTACATTCTCCAGGTCATCCACTCAACATATCCAGCGTCAAAATCTCCTCGCACAGTTGAGTTCAGGAAAACAAAGGCTGACAAGGCGACGACTTAAGCCTATTGTTGTCCTGCGGTTTACGTTTATCCAAGCTCCCGCCGGCTGACAGTCGGAGAAAGGAACGGCGTACCCTCGGCTGAGGCGGGGTCTGTTTTCCTGGAGCGCACGGTGACCGTCCCCGCTTTGGAGAGATCAGTCCCCGTCCTCCACACCTGCACCTCCACAAAGCCATCGCTCTCGTCCACGTGGTAGTCTGTGCTGCCAAAGTAGAAGACGGGATCTGGGAGGAGAAAAGAAAAAGGAGGAAAGAAAACAACATTACCTGAAAGCTTACAAGGGGGTGGGTGGGGGGGGGGGGAGACATGGCCCATAACAAGCTTTTAGCTGTGTAAAAATGGGATTTTTGAACGCCTGGTGTAATTGCTCAGTGGAATCTCTAATAGCGAGCGCGCACTGTAAGATTATCGCTGATTACAGGAGAATTGCGGGAACATTTCCATCGAATCAGCAGCAGACAGTCAACACTGTAATTCTAGAGTGTAAATAGCACTTTCTCACTTCCTGGCATCGTGTTTTTTTTTGTTTTTGCCCCTCTCCCCACTTCGCGAGCTGCAACAAGTATTAAAAAACAAACAGCAACCTGAGGCGAAACTAAAATTTCCAGGTTTTGTTTTGGCTGAGGCGGGTGGCGGAGCTCGCTTTGATAGTGACGGCTGTGAGAGGCAGACGGGAGGCCTGACAGGAGGTCTGGGGGATGTAAAGCTCAATGTGCCAGCCCGGGCCTGCCTGACTGCAATTAGTGTTTCTATGAGCCGAGATTCCTCCGCAGCCAAACGCACCCACTGTTATTCTATTTAACCCTGTAGCAGCCACGTTTTACTTAACCCCTTAATGTCCTGCTCACCCTTTATATAGAGCAATATAGGAGTCAACAACTCCTGCAGCCTGATTGAATTACTATTTTAGTTATTATACTTTAATTTTTTTGAATTTTGTTTTGAGGTGGAATTTATTTCATGAAACTCTTGATTGTTGAAATAAATTGGTTTAAAAATTGTTTTTAGACAAGACTTTTGTTTGTGTTTGGCCAAATAAATATATGAAAAAAATTAGAAAAAAACATCATATATTTTTTGGTTTTAGAAAAAAGTACATTAAAAAAAAAAGTGATCAAAAACTAATAAAATTTTTAAAAAATTGCTAAAGGTGAAAATGGTTTAATGAAGATGACTGAGAAATTTTGAAATTTGATTAAAAAATCTGAATTATCGTACACACAGAAAATGAACCTGATCGAGCATATTTTGACCAAACTAATCTTTTTTTATCCATTGATGACCTCAATAAATAAAGACTGAAGTATAATGGAGGTCATTGGTAGACGTGGTTCAGTAAGTCTGGATGAAGCTTGAATAGAAATGAACTAACGCACAGCAACTCGTTCGCTGGACCAAAGCGATGAGCAGGACGGTAAAGGGTAAACTAATGTCCAACATGTCACACAGACTGCAAGTGAGACAGTTGCTTGAAAGCAGCGTGTGTTTCATTGCGAGTCGGCAACATGGCAACATGTAGCAGCACAGGAACATTGTTTATGGTCACGAACGGGAGGCCGAGTGAATCTGATGAGAGCGGCGCTGAAACCAATCCAATTTCTACTCCGAGCCCACTGATTAAATATATCATTGTTATCACTAATGGGAACAAGCCACAAAAGAGAAGTAAAAATGTTGTGCTGTTGAGAGCAGCTGTGACCAGATAATGAATAAATTAAGTGAGCGGCGACGGCCATGGGCAGGGTTGCGGTTTCCATGACAATGAAACTCTGCACCTACAAGACGGCACTTAGCCGGGGTTTTTTTTCTCATCACATGAAGCAAAAAAAAAGGAGAACGTGCAACAGAGCGATAAAACGCGGCGGACAAAAACAAATCCATACTGTTGTCCACGATGATTCCGTTATCTGGGGAAAACCGAGCAAGAGGGCGGGATTTAAATAAGGACAGAGACAAGGAAATGAGCTGTCAGTCAACAGTGCTGCCAGGCACAATTACTGGTCAGGACAGAGGAAGAAAGCAAAAAAAAGGCAGCTGTTTATTATTTCATACTAAATAATTACTCTCCTGTGTAATCCGAGTCTTCGCAGATATTTTGATACCGTCTGACTCAGCAGCAGCAGCAGCTCGATATGAGCAAGAGAAGACAAGTTCTGAGGGAGAAAGAAGCCTTTAAAGCGAAGCCTTGAGGTTTGAGGAGCCATCTCTACGGTCGAAATAGTATTACTCCTAAGTGCAAGCAAAGGACAGGAAAACTTTTATGCTTTAATCTGTCTTGAGAGCCCAGCGTAGGACAATGAGTGCCCGCGCGCAGAGGTTTTATCCGCAGCTGCCAGGATACATCCCCACAGGAGCCACCAAACAAAGATGGTTTTGGCCGCCTGCACCCCGGGTCCCCCGACCGGAGGAGTAATCAGATCTGCTCGCCCCAGGTTTGGCAGCCAGGAACTCGGGCCCCGTTGTACTAGTCCAGTAATCAGATAAGGTTTGTGCAGCGGACAAACAGAGAGCTTCAAAGCGCTACGGGCCATTAACTGAAAGGTAAACCTCTGGCTCGGCTCGACAGCGGTGGCGGCGGCGGCGGCAGCTTCCTACGCTGCAGAGCGCGTCTAAGGTTACGTGGAGAAGGAGAGATTTACCAGATTTAAAGCTGCTTATTATGTAAAATCATGTAAGGGTGTAATGTGTCTCTTAATTTCCTCCTAAAACAGCAAACACAAAGTTAAACCCTGTAGGAGTAGAAAATCTATTTTTTCTGCTTTAATATGTGTTCGAAATAAGAAAAAAACTTTGAATTATTGATTATAAAACAACCACGAGTTGGTTTTTTCATCGCAAAGAATCAAAACGATCGCCCTTCGGAGTAAAGTAGAAAGCAGAAGTCAGAGCACTTTAAATCTGGTGGTTACGATGGTCTCCTTTAATGTTCAATATGCTGGAAGAACAATGGCAAACAGATGAAATATCTCCACTGTTGCGTACGAGTGAACATAAAATAAAAGAGAAAGCATAAGGAGAGCCTCAGACATCCCTAAGGGGAGCGTTACACTCCCACTGACTGCTTGATTTCACTTGAACTTTGCATGACATTCCCACAGCGCAAAGTGGCTTCTCTAATGGTGAGATCCAATTGAGCCCAGGCAAACGGTTTTTCTGCCCACTGTGTGCAAAGCGAATCTCTCTCCAACTGAAGAGACAACAACAAAAACACTCGCAAGTAGCTCCGTGTTCAATACGGATAAAAATAAACAAGTTCGCAATTGACGGCTGAGCATCAACGATCCGTTTTTCAGCGCTGACGCCGGCGAAGCTCCTTTGTGGTTAAGTGCTGGTGGACATCTGTTTATATCAGACTGAGTGGGAATCCAGGTGAGACATAATAACAAGGTGCGCGGGGTCCCGCTGGATTCATCGCCAGCCAGGAGATGCCGCGCTCGCACCGGCGCCGCCCATCTTTAAAAACAGGCCATAATCAAACCTTCAGAACGGGGCGAAATTTACAGGCGAGTGACACGACGCTGTAAATACGCCAGTCCGGTCCTGCTGTTCCGACACGCGTCCTTCCTCGCGTCTTTCACTGCCGGCCGGCTAAAAAAATGCTTCTTTCCCGGACGCGGAGTCAGTATCAAACAGCAATTACCTCTGCAAGAGAGGACAAGTCCCTCCGAACACCGGCGTGGAAACTGTAAGGATGTGGTCGTTTGTGTGCAGATGGTCTGCCACTGGGGGGGAAATAGCAGGTATTCAAAGGGGGCCGCAGCTGCCCGTGTTACTGTAGAACAGTTAAACAGCTTGTAAACTTTACAGTCTGTCACTGCAAAGCTGCTGAAATGATGCATCAGTATGCAGAGGAATGTAAACACTTTTTGCGCGAAGGGTTGTAAAAATTAGTTAACAGTGGAAAGGTTCGCGTCGTTTTTGGGCGGTGGGTTCCCATCTGTGTGTGTCTGTGTATGTGTGTGTGGTGGTGTGTGTGTGTGTAAGGTTTTCGATCTTTGTGGGGACCTCAATCGAAGTCACATAAAGAGGACATGTGTCAACATGGGGACAAAAACGGAGGCAAAGATGAGGAAAATCTGTACAAATTAAGGCAACGTGCAGGTTCAAATTCAGGAGTAGGATTAGATTAGAGTTATGTAAATGGCCATTTAGTCTTCCACTTATTTATTCCTTTAATTTCAGCTCCACTTTTCATCTCAGGGTCACAGCGAGTCCTGGCTCCATTCCCAGAAAAGATCCCAGACAGAGAGTCGGTCCCTCACGAGGCGACACACAGATGTAAACAATCACAGACACAATCACACCTTTGGACAAGTGATATCATGTTCATGCGTTACTCAGACTATGGGGGGGAAACCAGAGTACCTGGAGGAAACCAATGTACACATGCAAACTCTGCACAGAGAATCCCCACCTTGGCATGAACCTGGGGACCTTTGAGCGACGAGGCGTCGGAGCGAACCACTAATCCACCGTGCAGCTTGACTTTACAGTCAGCCCACAGGAAAGGAAAGGAAGCTAATGTGGGCAGTGTGGGAGGGTTTCAAACTGTGATCAGTTTGGTTTGTGACCAACATTTAGTTTCAGTGTGCAAGTCTGCTGATTACCACACTGTCCCTTTACTTCTTTATTTCAATCTTTTATTCGAAAAGCTGTCTTGTCAGTCTTGTTACGTCCTCACTTGTTGTTTTTCCTCTTTCGAGGGTGGATGATTTCGCTTTTGATTGTGGATTTTTTTTCTCTCTTTTGGTTCTTGGTCCAGAGCCTTGAGAAACAGCGTTCTGCTGGCTGCCTCTTCAAACTCTTTCCTCACATGCTTTTTCTATGCACATGAGACTGTGTGTGCGCATGTGTGTGTGTGTGTGAGTAGGAGGGAAACTTCATCACGTCTGCTTCATGTCAATTACCACCCTCAGCGCTCCCTCAAAATGAATTTCTCAGCGAACACCAACAGAATTTCACTGAATATCGGAGTTTTTTGGCCGCAGGTAAGATAACACCTAATTTGCACCTAAATGTGCAAATATGTTCCGATCCTGATACGACTGCTGACCATATATAGGTCAGCTTTCGCGGGGATGAGAAATTGCAAAGCATCTGCTGGTTGGCCGACGGACAAGCTGCGTCTGGGCGCTTCGAGTCCGGGCAGAAGGAAACGTGGTTTCATGTCAAGAGTCTCCAAAACACCAGAAAAAGTCGCTACATTTGTCCCGACTCACTTTGACGAACAAGAGGATTTGAAGAGTCGACAGATTTTGCGAGGAAGCTGCCAGAGTTAGCAGAACTGCACACGGGATTACAGATTACATGGACACAACATTGTACCTCTCCTATACGAGCAATTCTTCTTTATTTTCTGCTTTCGAACATGAATTATTAATTTTTCTTGCCTATAATGACGCTGTGATTATTCTGTTGCTTTCTTAAATGACAAAATCATTATTTCTAATCAGACTGTATTCAATCACACCGAGACAAGATGGGTTTTTTTAATGCTGAATACATAAAAGACAACAAAACCAATTTAAATACACCATTTGACAAGCGCACTGATCCTGTGTACAGCGATGTCTGAAATGGCTTTATTGAATCCATTAAATCAAATATTTGCCGTTCGAAATTCCCACCGCACGTGAACAAAATGCTCGGAGGTCCAGAGACCACCTAGTGGGATTTTCTTCAGCTACGAGATGATGTCTGCCAGATTTCGTTCAGCAGGCGTATCGCTTTCCTCCCGCTCGAGCCCGGTGGGTTTCATTTCAAGCGGAGCTGATCTTAATTACTCCCTCTCTGCGGGTGAAGGTGTGCTAATTACTGAAATTACTGTTTGGGTTGGAAAGAAAACACATCTTCCCATCCATGCCACAGGTTTTTTCTTTTTTTAAACATTTTTTTTTCTTTTTTTAAAAACAGGTTGTTCCTGCGAGTAAACACGAACTCATTTCGGTATAAAAGCTCATTCGGAATCTCATAAATTGTCAGATTAACATCAGGCTCCTGGCAGACGGCGCGGACTCCGCCCACCGCTGCACCTGTGTGGTTTCTCACACCTTCGTTGGTGGCCGGATCAGAACGCGGCAATCTGGCTCTCTGCTGGTTTGGAGCGAAGACGTTTTTGCAGAATTTTTTTTTGTGAGCCCCCTTTTTGAGCCCACAACCTGGCGTTGCTGCTGAAAAAGCCCTCCTGGGGAGTTCCTGCACAGACCTCTCACAGGCAGGCGGGGGCAGGTGCTTGGCAGCGCCTATACTTAAAAGAAGGACGACAAAGAAGGATGCGGTGCCCCCGTTCGCCTCCGCCTTATATATACCCTCGCAGAAAATTGGGAAGACAAACCTGGAATACTTGAATTTAATACTCAGCCAAAGCAGCTGACCTGAAAGTGGGAGTAAATCTCCCGCCGCCCCCTCCACTCGTCCAGGCAGGAGATTGGTCTTGTTCCGCCTGCCTCAGAGCTATTTACTATTTACCTCACCATCAACGCTGAGTAGTCATTCATTATCACCTCCTTCGGGAGACAGCGGCGGCTGACGCCGCCTTATTTCTCCCAGCTCGTCACGTTCCATTAAGTCGCCGGGTGCCAGGAACATTCAATGCCTAAATCCCCAAATTACACTTTGGAGGTCTCTCTGCGACAACTTCACACATATTGTATGTCCGTCTGTGTGTGTGTGTCTTTTGTCTGTGTGCAAAGGTGTGTGCAGGCAGGTGATCTCTGTGTCAGGCACTGGCGTCACTGAAATAAGGAGCAAATTTGACGGACAATCGCTCCGGGCGAAGTTCCTCCACACGTCACGCTGAAAAATCTTGAACGCAGCGAGCGTCGCCGTTCGCAAAATAATGCATTGCATGTTTGCTTTGCTTGCAAAAAATAAAAAACGAGCTGCGTTCGATAACGCGTGCAGTCCCGCTGCATGGGTGTAATCTTGGGGAGTTAAACGCTTCTCCGGTAACAGATAAGAAGATTTTGGTTTGTCACTCCAGCGTGCCGAGAAAGCCAGAGGCGAAGGAAACGTAGGAGATAACGCAGCAATAAACCTGAGTGCAGACGGCTAAATGCAAGTTGTCAGTCCGAGTCGAGTTAATCCGACGACGGAGCGAGCGGGGAGGATACGTGATATATGTGAACATGTGCCTGGAAGTCCTGAATGTGTTGCGTGAAAACATTGCTGGGTGCATTTCATATTCAATTGATTTAGCGAGCGACAGAAAAATTGATTTAGTCAGCCAGCGGATTGTTTGTAACAGCTGAGATAACAAGCGCGCTGCCTGACTCTCTGTAAGGAAAGGGCCATCGTAAAATTGACTTTCACAACTTAATGCAGCTTAAAATGAGGAAAGAGGCAGCACAACAGTACAGACGACATTACCTAATCCTTTGCCTTTGTGATTTTCACACCTTTGCAAAACACTGTTCACTTCTATCATTGAATGTAAGGCTTCCGACAATTCATATGCATGTTCACATCTTGTGTATTCATTCAATGGTGCAAGAGGGTAACTTACGATTTCTCCAGTAAGGAAACGTGGTACATTATATAATGTAGCACTGCTTCCTGCTTCCAACACCATTGGAAAGCCTGTTTATTTACCTCTTAAATGGTGCCACATTCTAAGGCACACGCATTTGTGGGATGAGCAGCGGAGCCGAGTATGAGGGCTGTTCCCCTCTGAAAGATTTGCCAAATCCTCTCTGCCAAAGGGCTTCTTTTCTTATTAACTCTTGTTTGGTGAGCTGAATGATTGTGGTTTCAAATAACAAGCCATATTGGCAATTTAACGCTTTCTTCTTTTAACAAACAGGAGTCTCAGAGGAGTGCGGAGGAAACCACACAGCATTAAAAAAACCCTGGCAGAGCTGGTTGCCCTCCCACAGCAGTGTGTGACCAAGCTGGTGACCAGCATGATGAGGAGGCGCCAGGCTGTGAGTGCTTCTTCCACACACACACTGAGGATCCTGCTTTTCAATGGCAGAGGGAACTTGGCAACCCTTTCGTTGATGCAACTCTGCTGCTCATCACACAATTGTTGCCTGACAAAGAGAGAATGGCGAGCACTCAGCAGAGCGCAAACCTCCGCCACGCCGCACATTAGTAATGTACCGCTCTGAGCAAGCATGACGAGCTCGCACTACTACTCTCTGTGAGGTTGTGCTGACGCGACTGAAATAACGAGGCAATGTGACCGCGAGCAGGAATCTGGAAGGAGGCCGACAGCACATGGCAACAATAAGCCGTCTGATTGGCTAATACTACAAAGCATACGGTTAACTCTCTAGTAATACAACGGAAAATCAGTTTTTGGATCACCGGAAAACCGGATCACTACCAAAATTTAATCAACTGTTCCTTGCAAATTTCATCCATATCTGTTCAAAACTAACCAGCAAACAGGGGCCAAAACACACCAATGAAATTAAATAAGTGCAGGTGGTTCATTTAAACAGTGGAGTTTCACAAAACAATTACATTTATAACTCGCAATTTTCTCTACCGAGGGAATGCGCAGGGTTTCACAGGGTTGAGTATCAAGTTTCTCGAGCACTGGCAAACGGCACAGTGTGTCTGGGAAACTGTTGTAGTTGCAGATTAATCAATAATGTCTCTCGTGAGTGAGGCCTCGCCTGGTTGTTAACGGGATGCATGACTTGCAGTGTTGAGACACCCATAAAAGTTACAGCAACGTAACCTAATAGCCGCGCGGGAGGAGCACCTCTTCATAGATATGAGGCGGATGCCGCGAGGTTGTCGGCAGTTGTGCGTTTTATTAAAAAAACTTGTGTGTCTCAGCAGCTGTTTAAGCAGTCTGGAGTCAATACCCAAGAGTGGGAGAGGCCAAAAGGCCCCGCGCTCGCTCGAGTTCCTCTGGATGCGGCTTCACTCTGAAAACTTTCCAGCGACGTAACTTCCTCCAGCCTCCAGTCTATCAAAGTGCTTGAAGTGTGTCTACCTTGGCTGCCATGGGAATAGGAGGAGAAAATAACCTGTTACACAGGCTGAGGCTTTAAACAGAATTGAAAAACTGCTGCCGGAGAGTCAAAGACACAAGTTCATGGACGCATGATTCACATCCTCGGCAGTCATTTTGGCCAGAATGTGGGAGGTAAAAATACCGTCAGATAATCTGAATACATTTCTTGGACGGGATAAATTTTTCAGTTCTGCTGAACTTGTTTTATATAATCCGAGAGGTTTTCAAGCTAAAACTAACCATCTTTATTGCAGACACGACCTTTTGCAACTCGAGGTCTTGGCCTGGGTGGGGCAAGTCGGACGAGGTGGTCTTGAAGCGGCTGTGGTCCCATTGCTGAAACAATGCCTTCTTCCGAAACTCAACCGCCACTTGATGCGGCACGCCACAACAACCAATCATCAACCAGACGCACCGAGACCAGAGGAGGCCACATGGCTCTTCCCAGGCATCAAGAGGGGTCCGGGCGGGGGTTGGGGGGGCGCAATATGAGGGTCCACCTGTCAGCCCTCGTCCAACTTAAACACTTTTGTATTCCTAATTTGTTCCTTTCACCACTGTTAATTTTTCACTTCAGTCATGATTTCGCCCACTGCACGTGCTAAACAACAGAGGACTGAATTGAACGAATTGATTTGAACTACTCGGCTCGAAATGGGTTTAGACTCGAGGAAAAGAAGGGGGAAAAAAAAAATAGACAGCTGTGCAATCACGCTGAGTTTTTCAGCTCCAGTCTTGTCTGCCTGCGATCACAGAGTCTTGACTTCATAGCAGTGCTTGTGGAGATTGTCTGAGCGATAGAGAACTGAGAAAAGGCCGTCAGGTGTTGGGGAACAAAGAGGCGTCGGGAAGATATGGGAGACTATCAGCCCTCCAGTCTGAGCCTGGAGATACGAGATAAAGGCTCTGCCTCCAGGAAGGAGGATCGCACACTCAAACGCTTTCTCTCTCAGAAACTGGCAGAGCGGCACAAACAGGGGCTGAAAAAAAGACTCACACACACACACACACACACACACACACACACACACACACACACACACACACACACACACACACACACACA
>JASSRZ010000016.1:14756162-14779921 GCA_032164315.1 Malacoctenus gilli
ACACACACACACACACACACACACACACACACACACACACACACACACACACACACACACACACACACACGCCTCACATCCGCACCAGCATGTTTGCCGTCTGTCTGCCCACCTGCCTGCCTGTTCGAACGTTTTCATTTGGATGAATGTATGCAGCAAACTATTGCATCTGCAAAACTTTTGTTTTTTATTTCTTTCCCAAACTAATGTTTAGCTGCTGTCAAAGTGCTGATCCCGTGCATACACGAGTGAAACCTCGCCTCGGCAAACAAGCGCCCTCAGACGAGAAACATTTTCCCCTCAGCCGTTTCCTTGAAAACTCTAAAATCAGGAGTTGGATAAAACTTCAGACGGTGAAGTGAAACAACGCCTGGAAAAACACGGCGCCGCCGCCGCAAAATGACTCAAACTATCGAGTGTCTCCGTCTGTTTGTCAGCGAGAAGCGCTCCCTCGCACACTTACGGAGCCATCAGTGTAATGTCATCTTACCGTCATCCATATCGGGGATGATGATGATCCTGGCTGTGGGGAACTCGGAGCCCAGACGTCCCCCCATGGGCATGCTGAGGGTGACATTGAAGCTCTCCTCTTCTTCATACAGGGAGTCATCGATGATCACCACCCGGCAGGGCTTCTCTATCTCTCCCCTGTCGAAGCGCAGGAGGCTGTGATGGTCCTCGGGCCTTGAGATGTAATCAGAGTAGGACAGCACTCTGGTGGGCACTGTGCCTGTGGCCGAAACTGATTGGGCAGGGGAAAAAAAAGAAAGAGACTTACAGGGAGCAAAGTTAATGATCCAGGCTGAACCACAATGGACTTCAGCTTCTTTCCCCCCCACATGAAAATCAATAAATAATTATGTTGTCCTTTATTCTGGAAATTCATTTTTCTTTCATGGAGAGTGAACACAAGCTTGCTTTGAATTAATGAACAAGTGTGCTGACTAATGGTCACCCTCCACTGCATTTTATCACTTTTACAGAAACATTTCGCTGCGACATGAAACTTTTAAAAGGCAAGTTAACTTTTTTTCCTCCCCTAACACACATCGATTCGATTCTTTTTCCAAAACTAAGAGAGAGAAAATTACTGCCTGCATGCATTTATTCATATGTCATTTTCAGACGTCAATAAAACACTCACACATTTGCGGTATTTTCAAGCTCGTCTGAAAAAAGGTTACTTTTGCTTCTGATTCAACTGACAAAGAGTCTCAACGCTGTCGCAGGCTGGAGAAAACTGGCATCTAAATGGATGAGACTGCATTGCTTGGCCTGATGGATGGAAAGCTTTGGCTTGGAAACCAGTGAAATGTAAGCAAAGGCAAGAACTGAGTTGCGTGCAAAACATGCGATCAAAGAAACTATATCAAGTCAATTTGTTTCAAAGAACAAAACAGTAAATAACGTCTATTTTTCTATTGTCATGTATCGATGTGTAATTACTTTTTTTTGCATTGGCAGACAAGATTTAGCTGTTTTTCACGTGTTTCAACTTTTCTGTTCATCCCACAAATGCATGTTCCCTTTAAAAGTGGTACCATTTAAGACGATATAGACAAGCCTTTCCAATAAGGTTTATTGCAATACAGCGTTGTAACAAAGAAATATTGGACCCAGCACACACTCTCTGGTGCTTTGTGCTTTGCGCCGTTGCTCTCTCACCTTGGTGGGTGTAACAAATGACCATGAGCTCCTGACTGACATCGCCGCTCCGGCGCACGGGGATCAGCAGCTCGCCAATGTCCTCCTCGATGCTGTACACAGCCGAGGGGATGAACACTGTTGACTCTGGATGCGGGAGCAGAAAGCAAACATTAACATGTGGGACCTTTATGTCGCCTCGCTGTGTTCGCGTCATCCGGGGCCTGAAACATCATTCAGACTGTTAAATCACATCCGACACGCGGCGCGGGGCTAAGCGCCGACGTATGGGCCGCAAATTGAAAGTGATAAAGTGAACGTGAAGTGAACTTCGAGCGGAGATGAAGAAAAAGGGGGAGAGCTCAAATCAAATTCAACGTAATTGGCATCAAAAAGCCTGCCATAGGCGCGACCTGTGCGACGGGGGCTGATGGCGGCTCTCATTACGGCCCCGCTGATGGCACCTCCATTATGTTTTTATCAAAATCCAACATCTACTCATTACTTATCGGCTCCAAATATCGCACCTATAATTGCCTTACAGAGCGATAGCACTGTTTATTGACCCGGGGAGTGACACTGAGAGAGGAGATAATATTCCTCACGCGTTTAATTTATTGCTGGCTGCCATTAGAGGCGCTAAATCAATAGTTCTGTCTATTCCCTTTTATAAACAGTAGCACGTCTTTCTTTTTCCTTTAAAGGAGAAACGATCACGTCTCCATATCTTTGTCTCCATCTGTGACGGTGAGAGAGTAACGAGCTCGCAGCTTTCAGACATAAACTCCACAGATCCCCCCACGAAGACCCCCACGCCGTATCTATGGGCCATATTAACAGGTGTCGTGCCCACGCACACGCTGACATTGTGCGTACACTGCGGCTACTAATCACTTTTTATGTGGCCTGAGCCGTTTTCGCCATTCTGCTTGTGTAGGTTTTCATCTTACATATAATTAATTGCAGATCTTGGTAAAATTGTGCATTTGCTTTCAAGAAAGGCACAATTTACTGTTATTTTTGAGCTGAAAAAGTCTAAATAATCGGACAAGTAATGAAAAAAGGCAAATAATTTAACAGATGTGTTGATGTCCATTGAAGATGTCTGTTTATAAAGCTGCGTTTGGTAGTTTTCAGAGCGAAACCTGCCAGTTTTTTTTTCTGAGAGACCACCAGAGACCTGTGTTTTGTAAAACAAACCCCCACCTAAACATGCTAATTAGCTAACACTGTTGACAGCAAATTCTTCCTTTTTACCCAACGAAGCCCTGTGGGACCCCGGAGAGGCATTATCAATATTTATATCATGCAGCTCTCCATCGCTGCTCTTTTACAGTCAAGCTGTTTTCAGACACACTGCTCATCTGTTCTGCAGCCCCCCTTTTTCCATATTTATGTGATGATCATTTCACATGCAAGGCAGATCCATACCATATCCTTTTGACCTTGCTCAGCCACCCTCGTGGAAAGAAGATACAAACCCACCAACACACTCGCCTCTCCCTCATTAAGCAGCAACCCTCATACTTGAGCTGGGTTCAAGACATCATTAGGTCATCTCAGCTTTAAGTATTCTTGTTTATTCCAGTGAATAAATGCGCCGCTGACTGTGATTTGAGTTTGATCTCATCTGGAAAGCTGACCAAGAAAAATCACTGATCAGTCCTCTAGCACATTATAGTCTTTTCTTTACAATTGAAGGAGACGAAGAAAAAGAAAAAGAAGAACAGGAAGAAGGAGAAGGAGAAGGAGAAGGAGAAGGAGAAGGAGAAGGAGAAGGAGAAGGAGAAGGAGAAGGAGAAGAAGAGGAAGGAGAAGGAGAAGGAGAAGAAGAAGAAGAAGGAGAGGAAGAAGGAGAAGGAGAAGGAGAAGGAGAAGAAGAAGTTGAGCAAAGGGTTCATATTCTGTATCGAGATAGATGTACTTCTCTTTCTTTAAATCAAATTCAAACACAAAGCTATACATTAATTACAAACCATCATCAGGGTCCAGGATCTCCACAGTCGCAACCTCCGGGAACTCGAGGGCCGCCATCACCGCCTCGGACAGGACGATCTGGAATTTCTCCGACACCTCGTACTCGTTATCCGGCAGGATCCTGACCTTCCAGGTGGCCGTGGTCTGGCCGGGGTTGAACTGCACCTGCTTCTGAGACTTTCCCCTGAAGTCTTTGTCCTTCTCCGCTGAGCCGTCCTTTGTGCCGATACCTGAGGAGCAACACGCCAGACGTTATATATGATGCTCAGAAGTAGAAAAGCGTCTGCCATAATGTCTGAAAACTTCCACACCGCTGAAAACTTCTCATGCTTTTATATTTAGTCAGCGAATCCATCTTGATGTTCATTCAATCGGTAACGATGCAGCAGGAACAAGAACGGTTATAATGAGGTCGTTTAACAAGTTCTTCTAATCCATCTAATCTTTATCTCACATTAGAAACAGAGATTCACATATAATTTGTAATTTTTCCATTTGGCTCTGTGTTTCTTGTTCTTCGCGAGAGAGCGCGGAGCCGATATAAACCCTCCCATCCAACCACAACACGACCAGAAATGTCAAGTTCGGTCCTTGAACCTGTGCAAATGTGCATGGGAAATATCAAAAGGATCGGTAACCGTCTGCAGTCTGTGAATCAGAACTCCTCTATACGAATAGAAATTTCTTTCGACGCGGCAGCAGCGGCGCGATGACCCTGAATCCATGGTAGCGCCAAACACTCATTCTGGGAAAGCATCAATTGCTGTATAGATGTTGGTCATTTTAAAAAGATATTATGTTAGGATTAGGGCTTTTTTTTCTCCAATTCTGTGGAGGTCATTTGATGAAAAAATAAGGCAAAAACTTCACGACAAATCCAGATGACATTTGCTGGATGGTTGAGGGGTGGTGAAAGGCGGAATCGATTAAATTCTGATTGCAATCCATGCAGCCGTTGATCCAAAATAATAAAAAGTGTCATTTCTCTGGCGTGCTATAACAGCGTGTGGCCACTTGGCGGAGGTTTGCGCTCCCTGGGCGCTTCTCGTTCGGCTTTAAAAGCTGGGGGAAAAAAAAAGTGTCATGACCCACAACGATATCTGCCAATCTTCTGGGTGTCGTTTGGCCATCCCCAGCGTTTCAAATGATCATGGCTGAAATAAAAACCAATTATCCCTCGTGCCAGCCTGGCCTGAGCAGGAGTGGCTGGAGGCTGACTTGCACTGTCTGACCTTCAGCATGCGAGCTGTTTGATGGAGCTCGCAGTCGCCATGGCTGTGACACTGGCAGGGTTCCTGTTGAGCAGGAGCGCCGGAGCTGGTGAAATGTCACACAGCCCCTCCATTGTCTTTGCTAACTGGCCTCACAACAAGCAACGGGGGTCTGGCAGTAAATAGAAAAAAACCCCAAGCCCACTCCCCCACACACACCCTCTCCTCCTCCTCCTCAGCCAACTGCAACCCTGCGAGCTCCCACAAATGTAGCAAACAAAGAATTACTAGAAAACGACGCTCTGAAGTCATAAAACTTATTAGAAAACGTACAAGACAGAAGAAGAAAAAATGTTTGACTATCACAGCAGGGAAAAGGTGCCGGAATCTTCGATGGACCACAGATTGAGAAATACAGTTTGGATTTCTTTTTTGTATCCTAATTATCATTTTATTCTTTGAAGTGGATGAAAACGATGTTTGATTCGAGTACAGACAGAAGGAAAATACTTCTGTACATCTGTGCCGAGATAAAATAGTCGGGCTCAATGGAGCTTGAAAAATCAGCAGTCTTCAAAGAGGAGGCGAGAGCTTAATTTGCCCTCCGTTCAAACCCCCCCCCCTCCCCTCCCCGTACAAGGCTTGGATTGGATGGCCGTGATCACAGCGGTCTCTCCGAGGCATCACAGCAGGTGGGCTCACTGTAGCCTTCAAACCGGTGCTGTATACCTGCGCCGTGTGCGCATTGACCGGTGAAGCAGCAGCCCAGTGGGCTCCTCTGATCAGTGCTCATCCGAGCGGGGGCCGGGGGGCGAGGGCAGGGGGATGCGCCGCAGTCCGCATGCGGAGGGGAAGGGGTAGGGCGAGGGGGGACCCGGGACCGGCCGCGATCTCCCCACTACGCTGGGGCAGATGGTTCGAAAGTGGGAAAAGTTTCTCTGGTGGCGCGCTCGTGCCAGTTAATCAGAGCGGTTTGCCGCATTAGCAGGAAGAGGGGAAAAACCCCGCGTGGCTGCGATGAAAAAGCACCGAATGCGTCTGACTTTGTGGGAGAACAAGAAAAGTTACTTCTTGTTTTTGCTGCAGGCAGAATGCTCCTGAGATGTGTTGATACACTCGGAAAAAAAAAGATATCATGGATGTTTCAAACATCTCTCAGTGAAGCCAGCTTTTATTATTTTTGTGGCTTTGATGCAGTTATTTGGCTTATGAAAGACTCGCGTTGTTGCCTTTAACGTGACGGAGGCCGTATGAAAGCTTTGGCAGGTTACAGATGAACATAAATGTGATCGCAGGTTCCTGTTGAATATTTTAATGAGCAGCGTAAATGTTGTTGCTGGTGCGATTTAAAGGAAAGCCTTTCAACAGCTATTTGTTAAGACTGCCAAAAGCAGGGCGGGAGCGGCGTATGATCAAAAACTAACCGCCCCAGGATGTAAACACATACTCGCTGTAATGAAAAATGAACAACATAAAAGGTTTCCAACACTTACACAGTAAGAAAGGGAGGTTTTATTGCGATTGGTACCTCTGAGGCATTCGCGAAAACCAGATAGTTATAACTTTGAGGGAAAAAAAAAGAAAAGAAACGCCTTTTGTGAATTCCTCATCAAAAGCACGAAGACGCCAAACGTCCTTCGCTCATCAATCATCACGACCGCTGAGCAGCTCTAAAAAGAACGCGCTGTCACAAAGCTCGGACTTTATATACACAACAATAATTTTGGACATTAAAAAAGAAGGAAAAAAAAAAAACAACGCTTGGGTTTCTCTGGGCTCTGAATGCAGTGCGTCTAAAGTTCAAAGTCGCGCCTCATTAAATGATAATGTAAAGCATTAATAAAACAACAACGACGCACCAGAAATATCAAAACAAACGACAATTATTTGATTATTCGCCCGGTTCTTCTTGGATGGAACATATTGTTGTGCGGTTCGATGAGGAATCAGCGGAGGGAGTTGTTCCTGGGTTCACGCGCGCGATAACTCCCGCTTCCCGCTGCGATTCGCCATCGAACACATCTTCCTCAGCTCCAATAAACGCTTTAAGCAGTTTTGGGGCAAAAAGAAAAACCCCCAATTTTTTCAGTTTTCAACCATGCCGCGGCTGTGTTTTTTTCCAAAATGGTTTTTGGGCTTTCCCGGGGTTTCTGGGCCCCGAATGGCCTTAACTTTTACACAGGAGGGCGTTTCTGGGCAGCAGGCATCCGTTTAAGATATGTTTTTATTTCACAGAGCCGCCGAGGTGGCGCGGATATGCAGTGCGGTGTGAGACTCTGTAAAAGGTCAGTGGAATTTGCATACGACTTCTGAGATGTTTCATTAGTCTTCGGGCCCTGGGGCATACAAAGATACCGACAATAGTACAGTAAATGATCCTTTGGGGTTTGACCTTTAACATCCGGTCATTTTAATACCAGCCCATCTTTATGAAGGAAAAAAATATATAATGGCAGGACAAAAAAAAAAGAAGAAGAATAAAGCATCACTGGGCAAGAAAAAAGGTAGAATTCCTGCAGCCCATAAACTCTCCAAGCAGCTCGTTTCTGTTTTCTGGTATTTTAAGGGCATTTCAGTGCGTTTAGTTCTGGCCTGTAAATTGACTCGGCTAACATTTGGAGTGGCGCCTTTTTAAGGCCACTAACTTAACGTGACCTTTCTCGTGTGCTCACCCATTGCCCACTGGATTGTCCCTCGCTATTGTGTGATTAGAACGTAAACATCGTCCGGAGGAGAGGGGTGAAAGGGCGGCGAACTTTGTGACCTTCCCTGCCGTCTGGGCCCGCCCGCGGGAGGACGAGACTGCGCTTTGTGTGCGCGCGAGTGTGTGAACGCGTGGTTGTGTCTGCGAGCGCCTGTCGATCACCGTGTCGGCCTCGGGCGCTCTGCTGCTCGTAAACAGAAACTTTTTTGAACCCGGGGTGTTCTTCGCTCGTTGCGTTGTTTGTTTGAACGTCAGACATCAGGATGACGGAAACGAATCCTGCAGCTTCTGCGAAGAACCTGTCAGAGGGTTAAACTGCACTCTGGGTGCTACTTTTAGGGAGCAAATGTGGGGTTTTGTTTTGCAGGTTTTACTTGGACTCATAAAAATTGTATCTCAAAGATTTTGGGAGGTTTTTCTTTTTAAAAATTGACTACGAAATGGATCGATTTTCTCTAGGAAAAAAAACACATAAATTATGAAGAAAAATACACCAAAAAGTGTAGGATTTTTGGAAGCAGATCATCAACCATTAATGTAGAAAAAAAAATGGAGAAAAATATGTTCAAAATGAGGGAAAAGATATTAAAAGATAGAATTTTTTCCTGAAATTATCCAAAATAACTGACAAAGTCAGTTTTTTTTCTCAACATTAATAAATGAGTCACTATTTCACCGCAAATTTTCAGACTTGCTTGAACTGCATATCATTGCCTTAAGCACCCAAAATCAGGTCGGTTTACTGTTGGAAACCATGTTATTCATTCTTGCTGATGGAGCCGCTGTGCTCCTAACTTATATGCGATCTCGACTTCAGGTGACTGGAGGCAGCGCTCGCTTACTGACGAACGACGTCTCCCCCAGGTAACCGCGCCGCTTCAGCACCACCTCCAGGAACTTGACCTCCTCGTCCACCACGTAGTACTCCTTCTCCAAGGAGATCCAAGCCCAGTTCAGGCGAAACTGTTGGTTCTTCAGCTTGTTGCCTCCTGCAAGCGGAAAAAAAAAAATAATACGATTATCGGAAACGGCTCCCTGAAGCTCGTCTTTCGACGGAGTAAAAGCAGCCTAACCATGGCTGAAAAATCCCAAATTGTTTTGTAAATTAAAGCAGTATTCTGTGTGCACGGGTGTGTGTGTGTGTGTGTGTGTGTGTGGGGGGGGGTGCTTGGCACGAAGGGGAACCTTTGAATACTTATTAGGGTGATTTCTCGGATACCTTCCGGACTGGACTTTGTCTCCGCTCCCACTCAGTGGGAGGCATGAGGCTTCATGCAAAAAGGAGGGCATGAGCCATCTAATTGCTTCATTTCTAATTAAGATAAAAAGGTGTCTGTTTCCTGTCTGCGCTGGCTTATTTCATCCCCGCCGTTTGAAGTCGCATTCAAAGACCGAAACTAAAGTCCTAGAGGGCACGGCTGCTACCATTTGACCATAAAGACTCTGAGCTGAGCTTCACACACAGGCATCAAACACATACAGATACACAGACTCACAAAAAAAAAAAATCCCCCAACAACAACAACAACCTGCAAAGACACGCACGCAGGGATTCTCCGGGAAGCTGTGCCGCATTTTAATAGCGCTGACAAGAAGTTTAAACAATATTACACTGCTTGATTAAAAAAAATGACAAGGTGTCCACCAGACTGCATTGTTAGATCTGTGGGATCCAGATGAGAGAGTCCCTAAACATCTGGCAGCACTGAAAGGAGAAGAAGAAGAAACGTAAGAGTGCGCAGAGGATTGAGGGACGCCGCTCAGAGGTTCAGAAGTGCTGCTGTTGTTTATGTTGGAGAGTCAGCGCTCTGCCCCAGACTTGTTGTTACAGCCAATAAATCTGTCACGTTCAGCCAACCACTCCACTGTGTCCATTTCCTTCGTCGCTGGGCCGTGTGAAACCTATACACATTCACCGAGGGTGTTTTATTATGTGTGAGGGCGCATGCATTTGTGAGTTAGTGTGTCTCCCTGTGTGTGTGTGGGAACGTACACTGCTGCCTGCACCTGCTCAGGGCTTTTTTCGCCCTCCTCTCGTCGTGCACATATTTTGTCACAGAGCAAAAATTGAAAAGAAAAAAAAATAATCGATGTATCTTTTGCGATATTGTGCCACGAGTCAAAGGAAAAGACAAAGTCAGCAGTTGGAGTTTGAGAAGTGTCCTTTTTGTGTCACTCTCTGAGAAATCCCCTCGTTTAAATCATTCAGCCTCCTAATCTATAATGAACAAATGAACACTTTGATGTCTCTTAACAAGATAGAAGATTTAAAGCCACGAAGAATAAAAGAAACATGCTCCTGCTTTATTCATTCGTGCAGTTGGACTCCATCAAAAAAAGAGAAGGAAGGCTGCATATAGAAACAGTGAAGTTGAGGCTGATGTTCTCTTGAACTTCCAGATCCAATTCAGAGCGAAGTTCAGACGGACTCGGTGATGCCGACACTGAGCCGTAATGGGGACAAAAGGCTGCGGAGAGCGCGGAGCCCGAGCGGCGCTCCGACTGCCTCCCTGTCCTGTGAAATTAACAAATAGGCTGAATAACTCGCCGTGATTCGCTACGATCACGAACGCAGACGCTGCGCTCGGAGACGAGTCCTGCTGTTTGACACAACAATCTCCGACCGAGTAATAAACGGACGCCGCTCGTATGGCGCATTTTTAAACAGCCCTGAAGCTGCTTCTTGCTGGAAGTCTTCCACATGCATCCATTCGCACATCAGTGGAAGGAAAAGCTGCTCACACATCGTCGGGAGCGACTTTGGGGGGTTTGGTTTCTTGATGAAACGGGGAATCAAACCAACAACATTTGGACAAGAAAACAACCGCGTTCTTGTTGTCCAACCACAATACACGTATGAAGTTGTGGACGTATGCATTAAGTGGGACACATGTTTGAAGTTTGAACTTGTTTTCAACTGCTATTTATACACATTGTCCCATTCAAGCACATGGTTTCATATTTCAGACCGACACTGTATCAAATCAAGCCACAAAGGGAATGTTTAACATAGAAAAACATCAATAAAGCTATTTTTAAGCTAATTTGGACTGAAATAGATGATAGATCAACAATCGGCCCCAAAAAACGAGGAAATATAAAAAAAAGTTCCCTAGAATTGAATTCCGACTTTCTGTTTTGGTGTTTTTTCTTTCAGGCAATCTTTATTTGCTCGCAGTAAGCAGCTCCATGTTGAGCAGCGTGGTTGTGCAGCGTTGTGCAATGTGTTGTGACAATCCTTTGTGTAATTCAAAGAGGGGAAAATCATCACCGCACATGAATGGCGAGAGGAAAAAAGTCGTTTGTTGGGTGATTCTCGAATTAGCTTTGATGTAATCAAATCACAGACGAGCTGTTGAGCTTGAAATTACGAAAACTGCTGCAATCGGAAAGCTGAAAAAACCACAGATTTCTGGAGCAAACAAGTCTGTTTTTTGAAGCGGCAAATGTTACAAACGTGAAAGGCTCCCTTTTGTGCGCCCGAGACTCGCAACAAAAGCCGGCTTGTAAAACACGATACATATAATAAGTCGTACATTCTTGCGGTGGAGCGCGGCGCGAGCTTTCGGCATCCTGTGTGTTCCACATTACTCTGCTGGAGACAGGTGACCTGTGCATGCCGGGACCTCCTCACTGGATTAATGCCAGCGCTGGCACACATGTCGCCGCGTAAACACGGCGCGTGTGATCTGCGAGCGGCGGAGTTCGTCCTTCACTGAGGTAATGGAAACACGTCCTGGATGTTTACGCGGCCTAAATGCAAACTTCAATTCGTGCGCCAAGCAAAAAAAAGTAGGAAAACAGATTGTATACATGCGCAAATACCGCGGGACTGACTGTAGGGAGGAACTCTCTAAGTACACCATATATCTAAAACCAACATCAAATGCTCGGCCTGGGTATTTGAATGGCACAGAGGAAAGAGGCCATATATCAAACTAAGGTGCTTTTCTTTTCAAGATGAATCACATTAAACACCTGTTTGCCTTCAACCGCTCCCACACACAAAAGCGGCATTAATTATTCATTTTTTCATTTCCAGCGAGGTCTGAGGAGGACACGTCCCATGGCAGCACTTTTGAACCTCGGGCGAAAAAAAAGGGGGGAAAGAAGAAAGGAAATGCTGCGAAGTCACAGTTTCTACCTGGGCTCCGACAATCCCAGTGTGACATGTGCAAACAGAGGGTCTGACGTCGGCGCGTTCAAGCTGCAGCTCGGCCTTCGGGTGAGGGTAGGGGGGTTGGGGGTGGGGGTGGGGGTGGGGGTGGGGCCTGGGAGTGGAGGTGCTCATTTCCAGAGGACTACTTCACTCCTCTAGATTTCTTTCTAATTAAGATAAGCAGGGGTTGGAGTAAGTCCACTTCAAAGAGGCCCCAAGGAAAACACTGCCGTTAATCTTTAACTAAGTCGCACAGCACCGAGACACGATTCAGTGAACAATATCGGTATCTCTCACGTTTTAGGTCTCGGCGCAGCTCCAGAGTTCAGCGCATGTTTCGCGGCCTTAATGCCGTCACGGCGCCATATTTCTCAGCGAAACAAGAGAGCGCCGCTACAACAATAACAACAACAACAACCCTTTCGTGGATTCTGCCGCTTTCATGTTCTCAGTCTCGTTGCCAACAAAGTGTCCGACTCGGACGACTTAGCGCGCTCGACCGCGGTCACCTTGCGCGCGAGCGTCTCACACGAACCCTCGTCGCGTCCGTGTGGCCTCGCAGGTTTCGCGCCGGCTCACACGTCGGCTGTATGATGAGGGACAGAAGCCCTTTGAAAGAGGCCAAAGAATGCGGCGGGCCGGTCGGTGCCAACTTGGTGCCCCCTGTCTCCTCCCTGCATACATGTTGCAGACAGCCCTTATTTGGTCACCATCGAGCAACGCATGGGCCGCCGTGCCGCTGTGCCCCCCCCTGTCTGTTCAGCCCGGGCAGACGGACCGGCGGCTCGCTGCCCACAGACCCAGCTTCGTCTATTACAAAGGATAAACTGGGACGAGCAGATGACGCCTGTATTCGGACCGTCGATCTAAAAATACCTCGCGATCACGTGGCCCCTCGAACAGAGACGCAAACGGCGATCTATCGCAGCATTAAAACCAACGAAACAGAAATCGCAGGCAGGAGAAGGAAGGCCCGGCAAAGTGATTTCGGATTAGTGTTCCTCGTGTGATTCACAGGGAGTTCATTGAAATACAATTAAAACAGACCACACAGGAAGACGGAGCCACAGGAGCGTTTCATTAAACGATGTTTTCATTCGGTAATGAAAGCATGAAATCATGAGTCTCTGGCAGAGTCAAAGCCTTTATTTGCCATCAGTGGATCTCACTAAAGCAGAGCCAACTGGATGTGAAGAAGGTTTAAACCTGAAGAGTAGATATTTGTTGTTTTTCAAGATCCATTAATTACCGTGTCCATCGGAAAACCCGTCTCTCTTATTCTTGGTTAGACTTGTATTGTTTTTTCTGAGACTGCTTCAGCAGACCACACTGATCACAATGACTTTGTGGCATTTAGACAAACATCCTGGTTGTTGTTCTTTGGTTTTCAGCAAGGGGCGACACCAGGTTGGCATAAAATGAACTAACGTGTTTCTGAGAACAATGTGATTCAGCTCGATTTAACTTCCAGGAATAAATCGCACAGATAGTGGGAAGGTTGAGCCACTTCATTGGACGGTCAACCTCGAGATTATATTCAATGCTTCCTGAATGAACATCCTGACTTTAAATTCACATTTATACACTTTTAACTGAATAAAGGTGCGAAAATATTCGTGTTCGGTAGGCAATCTTTCTGTTTCTGCACAGTCAAAGCCCGTCAATAACAAACCTTTGCTCTCTGATAAATACCAATGATAATTATAACAATGATAAACGAGAAATCAGCAGTTTTTTCGAGCAAGAACTGACCTTTAATCACCAAGAGACTTGAATGCAGCAAAACTTAAAACTGTACCCGAGCATTAAGGGCATGTAGAGGTTAGAAGTGAAGGTTTTTTCCAGCAAAGCCTTTTAATTGTGTTGATTTCACGTCCTATCGAGCCGTCCGCGTCGCCTTCGGAAATTCATATTTTTTTTAGCCGAGCTCGGCCGAACGGACCGGACAGACAGCTGACTTACTGTGAAAGTCAGACGAAAATCGATAGCTAATTTTATCCAAAGGAAAAGGAGAAAGATTCATTTTCTGTGTGCGGAAAGTAAACATTTTCTATTACCGGCAGTTTAATTACCTCCATTAAACGACCCGTCTTTGCGGTTCATAGAGTGCCAGACGATACCGGCATACTTTTCACCTCTCCAATTAAGGGAAAAGGGATATGATAATCCTGTTGAAGGAAAAGGAGCACATGGCGGCGCGGAGAGAAAGAGAGGGGGAGCGATATGGTCTAATCACCCTAAGCCTTGTATCTGCGGTAACGAGTCGGGAGTTGGCCCGCGGCTGGAGAGATTTCAAATGATTATGATTTCACAGGCCCTAAACCCCCTTTTTTCTCCTCGTGGCTCGGCCTTTCAGGGATATGGTCTGCCATAAATTTGACCCCCCCCCCACCACCCTCAGGGTCCGTTCTGGCTGCCGGTCACCTCTTGTGTCCGGCCTGACACAGCGGCCACTCCGAGGTGACATTTCTGAGGCCTGGGAGAAAAGGCCGGCGGCGCTGCAGAACAAAGTGGCGGGTCAGACAGTCATGCAAGGCTCCCAGCAATGCTTTGCTCTCAGCGGGAGAGGCTCTTTGAGATTAACAGCTGAACCACGACTATGGAGGTGATTAAACTCTCGGCCCACTTTCCAAATTGGGACGACCCGCAAAGGGGAATACTCGTACACTGAAATGAACATATCAAGTCTGTTCGTCTTTTCCCTCATAAGTTATAATGTCAGATTTCAATGTTCGACATTTTGTATCATGACGTTCGAGTCCAAAAACAGCAAAAGTTCTTGAACTTTTTTGTTCATGTTTAGTTTTGTTTTTGTGTTGGAACCTTTGTAATAGTTTCTCATTCTAGATGTTGTGTTTTTGCCGTCACGCATCTTTTCTATTCATTTTGTGCCTTTAATACTTGTTTGTTTGCTTTTGCATTGACGTTGCCCGGTGACCTCCTTTATATCTTTTATATTCTTTTGCTTTTTGCACTTATGTGGATGATTTCTTTTGATTTCTGTTGCATTTTTTCGTGACATCTGCTCCGACTCTTCCGGTAAATGTTTACAACAAATACTTTCTGTTTCATGTGTGTAAAAGGAACGAATCACCGCCAAGTAGAAAAAAGATTGAAATGTTAAATGTTGTCAAACAACAGAGAAAGAAGCTGTCATGACCAATGAAAATAACAGAGGAAGAGCCCCCCCCCCCAGTGCCCCACTTTTAGCTGAAAGCTATTCAAGGTAATCTAAATGTCTTCTATTGTGAGACCAAAAGTACGAGACCTTTTGCTGCGAGGAAACAAGCAGCAGTCTTCACCCCGTGTGCTCTTTTCAGTTTTTTTTCGATTCCAAATTGCTGCACAAAAGTTGTTGTGGAAACTGCGCGGTGACTTTTATTCGCGGGGTCAGAAAGTAGACGCTCCGCTGACGTCCCGGTAAGGCCACGAGGAATTCCCACAGCTCTCGCTGCAGATGCGGCTCTTTCATTTGTTGTCCGGCGGCCGAAGAAATATTGTGCAATTGCGAGAGTATATAAGGAGGGGGAGGAGGAGGGGGGGGAGGTCACTCCTGTCCTGGGAGTCCACTTCATGCTCCAGTGTCCTCACACACTGCCATCAATGACGTCATGTGTGGTCCGCCACACAAAGCACTTCACATCAATCCCACGTGGGGGCTTGATGAGGAAGACTCAATCTTTTAGAGCTCGGTGCATTAAGACCAGTCGGTTCCAGCAGAGAAACAACTTAACGAAGCAAATTTGGTGAATTACTCACAGGCAGCATTTTAGCAAATTAGTAACGTTTCATTCACCCCAACCTTTCGCAGTTTTTTCGATATAATCCTGTTTGCCTCGGCTGGAAATATCACTCTAACTAGCAGATCTCCGCACATCTCGAGGATTATAAAGTGGCTGCACCTAATTAGCTCTGAACACACAATTCAATGCAGTGGACGTGTTCCTTTGTGAAGCACTGCCGTCCAACTGAGGGCACGCGGTGTCCTGCCAAGCACACAATGTCAGAACCTCAGAAACTATCCTTGAACATGTGCAGCACTGAAAGACAGACCAGTCGGACTCCCACTAAAAAGGGAAACATAGTCGAGTGTGAGCTGTCAACTTCTACAATACAAACAAAAAGTCGATGTGCTTGTTTGGATAAACAGTCCAAATTAAGAGGAGCTTATACGGCATTTTTTGTTGCTTTCATAACAATATTTCCAGTTTGATACCCTGTCTATTTGTATAAACAATAGAGTTATAACTTCTTTTAATAAGTGCAACTACAAAAGAATGAATATCATCTTTCTTGATGTTCATCAGTGACTTTTTTATTTCTATTTGTTTGATCTAACAAAACAGAAAACATTTAAAGTGAGGGGTGAGGGGAAGGACAAGAAACAAGAGATTGAATCGATTAAATATCAAAGGATGAAAATGACATTTTTTGGTGCGTTATTAGAGCGTGTGGCCCTTTAAGAGAGTCCAGCGAGAAAGACACTAGAGTAGAAAGGTTTAACAGGCATCGTGACGGAGGTTTGCGCTCTCCGAGTGCTTGTCGTCTATAGAGTTTTTGACCAACTGAAATTTGTTTCATTTGGGGAAAAAAAGTGTTTCTTGTGTCAAATACTGTCTTGTAGATTAATTAGATTCATAAACAAATAAAGTCCCTGATGGATTTGATTGTTTGTTTTGACTGAGACTGAGAATCCAAACCGAAAGTAACTTAAAGACATTTAAATATTCATTCTTGTCTCTTTTTGTCAACCCTGTCTTTTCTCACGATCATGACAGTCGTTGGAAACACCCAAGCAGATGAAGCGCCTCCTGAATCTCTGTCAAGGATCAGAAATAGATACGGGGACACTCGTGGGAGTCTTTTGTTTGTTTTTGACTGTGTAGGTGAGGTCACACAAAGTATTCCTTGATTGCTCCTGAAAAGCATTCCTGTCTGTCAAAGACGACGCTGCCTCGAGTGTCTTAATTAACAGTCGGCCGCACGGTTTAGCGAGCGAAAGCCTGCGCTCACAATGGGAAAGGAAGTTGACAACAAAAGGCTGAATTAGCAGCCACAGGGCTTTCTTCAGCGTTCACATTCAAAGGTCACTGTGGATTTAAAAAACTAGGAGTTTCTCGCTCATTACCAGCCGATTATGTACAGTTTTAATGCACCGGGGCACACTTCAGCGACGTAACCATGGTGAGTTTTCTGGTTTGGACTGATTAACACGTGTGAAAGCGTTAAACCGCATGTGAACCTTCCAGCTTTAGAGAAAGAGTCCAAAAAAAAGTATCGGAGGCAAACTTCTAAAAATTCACTTTGGAGGCAAAGTAACTGGAAGAAACTTTACTTCAGGAAACAAAAACTTTCAGCAGCTCTAAATGCACCTTCGCTCTGAACTGGTGGGTGACGGGCTGGACTGACGGGCGAGAAACAGGGGTGGCAAAATAACGAGGAGGTGCGAGGGGAGGCGTGAAAATGTGGGGCGAGACAAAGCAACACAGGGATGCGGGGACGACAAGGCCCGACAAAGAGAGGGGGACGTGCTCCTTTCTTGACCCTTGAATGCACAGTGTTTGCTCTCTTGTCAAACCGAATAATGGTGGACTGTTTGCTGAAAGCTGCAGTGTGAGGCCACGGAATATAAAACCCCATCCCCGTCCCACAGACTCACGAGCCCCATACTAATAAAGCCCAGCGTTTGTCAGGTCTCAGCTCGGGGGCCGGCTCTGCGCTGGTGTCAGTTATAACAACATGCTTTGGACGCATTACATCGTTGTTACTCGCAAATCCTCGCATGTCGTGCTGGCTCCCCCCCCCCCGCCCCCCCTTTCTTTCGTGGGAGGAGAGATGCTCCTTGAAAAGGCCCCAAATGGTAAATCCTAAAGAAGTGTTAAATGACTCTTGGTCCTTTGTTTATGACTGCTGAAAAGGAGCCATCAACGAGAACTGTGCAAACCTGCATGTTACAGATAAGCATGCTGTTCTGCATTCATGAAAAGAGAGAGGAGAACGTCTGAGGACTTGGAGCTGTTATTGTCTGCTCTTTGTAATATTGGACTGGAGATTAGTCTGCGCACTGGAACAAACCGCGCCTTGGCAAATACGTGCTGGCATGCCTGAAGAAGACTTCTGAGGGTTTCCTGCGAAAGAGCACGTTTTTTTGGTTGCATTTAAGTCATCATAAATAGTTTTGTGGGCTTCGTTTTATATTTTATTAAAGTCCTCAGAGATTGTGAACCTCACAATTGAAAGATTTCGAAGAACTTCCAGTGCGACGTTAAAAACCCTCTTAGCCCCTTTTCCACTGACAGGAACTTTCCCTGTTCGTCCAGTTCTTAGAACTTTTGTAGTTTGGCTTCATTTTTAAAAATTAGCCAAACAAAGTAACACTCGTTTACAGCGACACAAACATTTAGCAGCAGAACAAGGAGTTCGCTCATTTATCATCACATTCATGATCGAAACTCAACCAAAATCATCAGGCGTCACCTTCAAACCAGCACCAACGTGCACATGAATGATCAAGATTATCAGTGAAGAACTGCAGACGGCAAACCGTTTACAGGAAAATCTCTCTGGGTGCATTTGGGCATACAATAGAAGGTGGTATGTTGGAAAAGAGGCTGTTGTTGTGGCATGAATTTTCCTGCTTTGTGGCTCGAGAGAAGGCAAAAATGCAGATGCTTATTACTATGCAACAATTGTATGTGCTGCATACAGCACTGCATAATATGGAGGCTTAAAGGCCTATTCTTCAGAGACTGTAGCGCACTGTGCTGAAGCACAAAGATGCACAACCTGTTGTAGAGAGCACAACAGGAAAATGAAGAAGAGTAATGGGCTTTTTTTTTTTTCTGAGGCGCGGAATTTCATTAAATACGTTGAACAAAAGCGACACATCAAAGGAGAAATAAATGAGTTCAGTTCATATTGTTGACTCTTTATCACTCTGAAAGATTTTAAGCAGCGCGGTGAAAGTCTTTTAATGCTGGACCCGCTTTAAACTTTAGGCTGAAATCAAATCTGACAAATCTGAGAGGTTTTCACGGCGTCTCGGTGTCACTCGCTGACTCTGCGCTCATGAATCATTGACTGGTGATAACCTCCAGGTGTGATCCAGAATAATTTGGAGGTAATTATACAAGCTTTCGCCAATTACTTTCAAATTTGTCAAACACATGGTAGCCGGTGTATCAGATTGCCTGGTTGTCTAGACCTGCACCCTCTGGCTTTTCTCTACACACCGCCACCCCCCCTTTAACGCCCCCCCTCTGTACACATTTACTTGCTAATATGTAACCCTTCACTCCCAGCCCATGTCCTGGAAAACCAAGATAAGCCTCATGCATGGTTCAGTAAATTTCAGGCTGCGAAGACATTCCTCAGACTGCTTCATGAGCAAAAGGTTCATCCGAGCTCTGGACACCTAAAAAAAAACAACTGCTATTTTCTTCTCGACGTTACCAAGACTTTACTGGAGCAGAGGCAGAAAACGGCCTGAAATCCCAACGAGCGAATGATGTAATGCACGCGCGAAGCCAAATTTCTGTCGTTACACAATATATTAAAACACAAGAATACTTGATCAGCAGGTTAAAACTGGAACGGCTGAGAAGTACAGACTGTTTGATTGGGAGATATGCTTCCTCCACAGCTCTCTAAAAACAGAACAGAGGACTGTGACTGATTTCCTGGGCACCATCTACATCTTAACACAAAAGGCGTTTTGCTTTTCACTCCAGTCATTTGAAGAGAGCGCTTTTTTTTTTTTTAACGGACCGAAAATCGCACGCCGTCCTTTTTTAGCCCTCTGTTGAAAGTTGACTTTTCCAAAGACGTACTGTAGACGCCCGAGGAAAACACGAAGTAAGAAAGGCGCCGATGTTTCCCCGATGTGAATAACTACACACATCCAGGCTGGCTTATATATTTTTAGAAATGTTGGGAATCTGGATGCAAACTTCACAGATGAGTCTGCGCCTCACTTTGGTTTTTTTCTTGTTTTGTTTTGGGTTTCTTTTTTATTTTTACAGCTGATCAAGTCGGTGGCAAAGATCAGCATCATTTCCGTTTGTGGCCGCGTTGGCGCCGGGTTCTCCCGCCGCATCCGAGCTCTCTGAACCTGTCGACACAGGCGGCGCTTAGAGAGTGAACTGCACATCAGCACATTCGTGCCATCGCTACAGGCGACAGGAAGCAGCTTGATGCCTTGCCCCCATGAACACTGGGACCGACACAACACGCAGATCTTTCATCTCCTCTGACTGCTCTTCCCTCCCATTTCTCAACAAGATGACTCCTCACATCCTGCCTATCAGGGCTGCACTTATGGAAAACATGTGGTGGAGGAGGGGGAGGAGGAGGTTGGTGGTGAGTGGGAGCACACAGAATCCCCAAAGGATTTCATCAGTACCTTTTATATGAGATGAGAGTACTGTTACTCAGGAGACACACCCCCATCACGGGTGGGGAATAAAATATCCTCCGCAACAGTTCGTGCAACGTTTTCTGACGTGTCTTTCTTTTCTGAAACTCTGACGATGATTCGTAAAAACCAAGAGAACCGGTTCGTTTTCGGCCCGACATCGCGGCACTCTAATCAAAAGAGACAACAGCTTGAAATCAAAGACAAAACAGTTATCAATTATGCTCCAGTCGATGCCCAGCATCTTGATGAACCCCCTTTTCAGCAGCGCCAGCTTCATCCCTGATTATGGAATCAGGCAGCTGGTCCCGTGTTGGATGGATGGCGGATGATGCTATTTTTTCTCCCCCCTCTTTTTTCTCTGTCTAAAATGAGCGACTGTGCGTACGGAGGGAGGTGCGCGCACTGTATATCGGGGCTGCCATCATGAAAAACCCCGGCTCAGCTGGAGAGAGTTGTGACACTGCCGCCTTAGAACAGCTGTCAGAGGCTTATCATGCAGCAGGGCTGAAGCGAGGAGGCGCTCCAGCCCACTGCTGGGATTCGGGGGCCAAAAACACATTATCAAGAGTGATTTTGCAAAAAGTGAACAAAGGCTGCGCGACTGTGAAAAGAGAGGCGTCTCGGCGGCGACTGTCGCAGTAGCGAGACTCGAAAAATCCTGCTGTTTTCTGGGGCCCGTCACTTTCATCGCCACTGTCTCGCCAAAAGCCTCTAAAACTCAACTTGAAATTTTTCTTCCATTTCACATAAACACACATCTTTTCATAAAATCTGGTTGAAAAAGGTCTTGCAAGGAGGACGGTGGTTTTGAAGCATCGTAATCGCAACTAATTGTCGAATTTATCCAGCCAACTGCACAAAATCTGAGAATTCAAAGCATCAAACTTCAATATTAAAATTGTTCCTCCTTATCTGATGTTTATTATGAATATTTTTGAGTGAATATTTTGGCCCAATTCCAATTCTCTCCCTTAATCCTCAACCCCCAAAACCAAGTGTTAACAGCTAGAAACGGGACACTCCTTAAATGCAGATACTCCCTCAGTCTGTAGGGGCAGCATTACGCCAAAGCAGTGTTGAGTCTGTCAAGTCGGAAGAGAAGAAGCCGTAGCCGTAGCAACAGCAGCAATAGCACCACTGTAGGCCACTATTGACAAAATATCCTAAAATAAAACTAAAACTAAAGCAACAATGAGGTAACTAGTCCATAACATCTTAAACGAAGACAATACGATGTTTTTTGTATTTCGTTATCTCCATTAACAAAGAAAATAGTCTCCATATTTCCATTTGGCAACATTTTAGCCTCTTCTGCACTTTTGTGTTGTTGCTGTGAAATTGACAACGTCCACTGTTACAATATTAGGCTTTTTTTTTTAACTTTAGGGTCCTTTAAACCCACCCCTCCTCTTGACATAATAGGGATTATCTGCTAACTCACAGCTAGAACAACTTCAGTTCTGCTCGACTGATATCCTAAGGCAATCATGACGACACATAACATCATCCCCAGAACAAGCCCGGGCCTGGGATTTTTTTTTTCTCAAGTTTTGGGAATTTGCCTTTTGCTTTGTTAACCTCGGCGCCATCCACTGACTTTGGCAGCATATCAAGACATGGAGAGGAATCATCAAACAGGGGTTCCCTTATTGCTGTCAGGAGGGGAAACGGGGGCAAATCTCAGGGTTTCTGGGGTGAGTTGGCCGCGCTTGACAAAATTGTGAGACTGAAGTACGTCCTCATTAATCCTGTTGATTTGCTTCATTTGTGTTTACATTTGGTGCTTTTGTTTTCCGCTTAATCGTGATGAAGTGTGATTTTCTACCTGAAGTGCCTGTTTAGCATTAATCTTTAGAGAGAAACAGGCAAAAATGAAGGGAAAAGGACAACACAAAGCAACAAATGAGAGAGAGAGAGCGAGAGCGCGAGAGCCCAAGGAGGAAAACAGATGAGTCTTCATTAGATAATTCAATATCTAATTCATTATGGAACAATGAAACCTCTCGTCAACATGTTTTGCCGTTCTCGCCTTGAAGAATGAGCCGATAATTAATAATGGCTTTTTAATCTTCCCCATGAAGAATTATACGGCGCCGATTCCTCCCGAGCAGCACAACAAATGTTTGATCACCTGGCAGGTTCATCACCTGTTCGCCTCGTCCTCGCCGCTCCTTTACTTTCATCCCTGCTCTTTTTTTCCCCCCACAATGCAAGTTTGAAGATGCAGCGCCGCTCAACAAAGAGGACGGCCGCTGAGAAAAGCAAACACAACTGCAATGCAGGCTGGTATGAAATAATATAGCACAAAGTTTAGCTCCTGACGACATATGGGGCCGGAGAGAGACGCAAATCACTCCGACTAAAACGATTAGCCTAAATCCTCTCTGTAATTCAGTTTTTTTCCATCCCCAAAGTGAAGCAGCTGTTACCCAGGAATAGCTCTGTAATCAAGTCCCAGATGTTTTTATCACAAAACATTTTTTTTTTCGGTTTCCACAACAATAAAGCGACTACACCTAGCGTTTTATCAGCTGCGGCACAGATGGACTGCGAAGGAAACAGAACGCCCAGAAATCTCTTTAAAACAAAACTGTACAGCCATGTAATTTCGCCGGAGCTTCCAGCATACTTCATGCATATGATTCATACCATAGGTGCCAAGGACAAAGGAATGTTATAACCCCCCCCGCCAAGAAAAGTATAGAGGAGACAGTTTCATTAATAACAGGGATAGAAACACGTTTGCAAACTGCAGAGTCATCACCTGTGCCGGGGATATTATAGCATACACAAAAGTCTATACCAGCCTCACAGCACACACACGCTCCACATTACTTCCCCTGCGCTCCAGCACGCTACGGGGAGTAGGATAATCCCACCTAACCTGGAATCAAACAGGAGGGGGGGGGGGCGAGACAAGGGAGATGGAGTATGCACTCGGTGTCGCAGGCGATTACGCGCCGATAACGCCGAGCGTGTTGACAACCCGCAGATCAAATGTAACGGCGAATGTTTCACGGGATTTCGCCGGTCCAGGTGGAGAGAGCCGGCGAGGAGGCACTTTGCTGCTTCAGGTGGGTTTCTGCAGCAGAACGGCAGAGACAAGCGTTCCCCGCTCTCGCCGGCTTCAACGTGAGAAACAAAAACGCTCCTGGAAGGATTTTGCTTTATTTCTGCACGCAGCAGACCCCTCGCTCGCCGCCGAAAAATCTAAATTATTGACTCGCATACTTTTCACTTCTCCCGCAGCACAGATTTCATTAGTCTGATGGGAAATGCGCGGATATTTCAGGCATAGCTGAGAAGCTTGACCTTCAGAAAGAGCACATTTTTACAAACCAAACAATTAAAGATCTCTCGCTGCCTCATTGTGGCGCGGTGAATGAGGAGAAAGGTGGAGGGGCGTGGGGGGCTGGGTGCTTGGGGGGCGGGAGGGGTACGGAGGGGTGTCTGGAATGAAAAACAAAGACCACAGCATGCGTGTCTGTCATGAAGAACATCCGAGATGCTGACGGAGTGGCCCGGAGACAGACGGGGGATTCAGCTCCACAAACAACGGCCTGGGAATGCCGGGGCTTGTGTGTGTGTGTGTGTGTGTGTGTGTGTGTGTGTGTGTGTGTGTGTGTGTGTGTGTGTGTGTGTGTGTGT
>JASSRZ010000016.1:14800446-14820172 GCA_032164315.1 Malacoctenus gilli
CACACACACACACACACACACACACACACACACACACACACACACACACACACACACACACACACACACACATCTTCCCTGCTGACAGCTCTAACAAGCACCAACGCACAAACCTGACAAAATCTTCATTTTTTCCAGGTGATGGGGTGTTGCTGATATTATGGAGCTCAGTAAATAGTCCTGCAGACATCCATAAACACCACCTGTAACCTTATCGCATCATCGCCTCTCCACAGGTAGCCAGCAGAGATAACAAATCCCTGCAGAGTGTTTGGACACAATTCTAATTGCGTCTCTCCTGCATTTGTATGGGTTGTGGGGAAAGCTAGCTGAGCTACCCGTCAACCTTTTCCTCCAAACCTGTCAAATATGCATATATGTGTTTTTCCAGATAAGGGTCAAAAGGTCAAAGGAGCTCATTCGAGCTGAAATTGGGCACGAAGCAGGATACACTCGAGCAACATTGTGCAAGGTGCTGAAATTTTTTCAATAATCATGTTTGCTTATTGGTAAGTTCTCAAAAAGAAGTGAAGAATCTACAGATAAAAATTCACTTTTAGTGTTATGCACAGTCTAAGTCTAAGCACAACCCCCCCCTCCCCCCCGACCCCTTGCAAACTGGACTGTCCTAAAGGGCCACACACTCTAATGAACTTATCACAGAAAAGTCATTTTTCAGCATTTTGGATCACCAAAATAAGCTGCTCACCATCAAATTCAATCAGTTGATTCTTGGACCAGTTGTGGTATAAATTTAGTCAATGGTTATAAAAAGATTGTAGCTACGGGAATGAAAAAAAGAGCAATTAACAGATGTGACCTGTAGCACTCTTCACAATGACAGTGTCAGGATTTGAATCGCTGCACATGAAGTGTGATTATATTAATGTTCTTGTGCTTACAGACTGAGCTCTAAGTTCGGATGAATAAAGCCATTCTCAGATATGTTGGGTTGGTTTCAGCTTGTCAGTCAGGCTGCATTCACGGCTGTGTATTCTCCCACTGCAAAGACTGGCAGGCCTAATTAGTTCAAGACCTTCTGTAATGACTCTGAACTCCTGCTGCCAGCTCGACTATTGCATCAGCGCTCTCTCTCTTTTTTTTTCTCAGAAGCGGGGTCGAAACCTGGCCAACGTATACCGCATCTAATTGACAGAGACCTGGATTGCAAAGCCCAATGAGTTCCAACACCCACACGTACGGCGAAGTGTTTCGACGTCCTGCGAAGCAGAACACGCGCAGCGCCTCAGTTCGTGAAAGGCAGCGATTGCAGCTTACTCTCTGTTTACGTCTGTATGTTGCAAACCTCAGAAGAGCATCAACACCAGAAAAACATTCACAGCACCTTTAAAATTTGTGACACTTAAAACAATTAAGAGCCTTCGTGATACATCTTAAATGTGTTCATCTCAATTGAGAGGAAAACAAGTGATTAAGTTGTTATTTTTCGAGCAGCTCGAGTGGAACTCTGTATGAAATCAATTGGATCGTCTTCATATAAAATCACCGCTCGCTAAATGTCCACAGGCAGCTCCGAAACCACGAGCCTGATGAGACGTTTACCGCTGAGAACTCAAACTGCTTCTTTTTTTTTGCCCCGAAACTTATTTATTTATTCTTTCAGCAGCGCGGTCTTCGTTATTTATTATGCAGAATAAAGACATAAATCCCGAGCGCCAGCGCCGAAAAAGTGAGAGTCATTGCATACTTAAGAGCAGTGAGAGCAGTAATCAACATGCCAGGAACTGGGTCAGAGGAATCTTTGGCGATAGAGCAAACATCATTAACAAACATTTGGCCCAGTTCTCTTTTAACACTCACTGATCATAAACCTGTTTAGGAGGTTTCGCATGCTTCTCTTAAAAGCCTTTCTTTAATACACTGATCGTAAATCTTTGTGACAAACGCTTGTCTCTTAGAGGAAAGAGACTGTAATCTGTTTAACAGGGTCCCAGAGGTGAAATCTGCCCCCACACAACAGCAAAAGATAGACTTGAATGAAAAGTGCACTTAGCAGTCTCAGTCTTTAAATCGGAGGCTGGTTAAGAGTGGAAATAAATCTCTTTCTGCCCTCTAGTGGTGAGCTATTTCACTGTTATGTTGAATTTATCCAATATTTTGCCAAGATTTACTCACTGAAAATTTCATCCAGCTATTTTTAAAACATATTTTGAATGCTTGGTAAATGATTTATGGTACCAGTGAGTTTTACTTCATAAAATTTGCCCCCCTCACTGTTTCAAAACACAGGAAAACATTCATTATTCTTTTAAGTCTGCACAAACAACATAAATGATTTCTTCACGAAAAAAGCTTTGCAAGGAGATAGAGAGAGCTCAAAACATTCTGCTTTGGTATGACCGGAAGCTTATGGGACATTCCACACACATTGTAAGAATGAAATGGTCTGTTTAACTCGTACCAGTACACACGATCGAGCTACAGTCGATACTAACCACATGAAATTCACTTTATTGCTCAAAACACCAAAGGTTTGCATTTCATATCATTTTAGAAATATTCTCAATGAAACAGTAGACTTTTTGAAAAAAACTGGAAGCAGTCACTCAAAAAAAAAAACTGTTTACACTCTTTTTAATCAACTCAGATAGAAAATAACAAACGATAAAGATTTTTGCTTAAAAAACAGTGACATGAAAATATGAATTTTGAACTGGTAACGTCAGATTTTCTCATATTTTTCTTATATACAAATTTGCCTTATGGTGAAAAAATGCCCATATTGTGCAAAGTGTCACATTTCTCTTTGTTGCTTCCTGTTTTCCTGCATTAGGCTTCAGGGAGCAGCAGAGTTCACTGAGGATGCGGGTGTCAGCTTCCCCCTATCAATGACTCTCTTCTGAATAGGCATCAGAAATGTAAAGGGAAGGAAAAAAATACAGCACACGAGCTGATCGCACAGCATGACCTTAACTCAGATTGCTAAGACGCCGTTCAGCCTGGCAATTCACCCGGGAAACTGCTGGGGTCTAAAAATAAACAGGTCATATTGAAGGAGGGGTGGGGGGGGGGGTGGCCACATCAGAGCTTACGTTTCTCTCGGAATTAAATAGAAAAGACGCTTCCCTGAAAGCTCCTCTGGGCAAAAAACGCCGTACAGCTGCTGCCTCAGCTGTGCTCTCCAGTGCTGAAGAGCAACAAAGGGGCAAAAATAAAAGGGAAGCTGGAGCATCTGGTCAGATTGTAACGGATCCTTTCAGATGCCACTCTGTAACCTGCTTCACTTCAGAACACGACGACACCAGAAGATCGGACTGAATGACGCTCAGATACCTCACAGATTTGAACATTTCTCTTCTGCACTTTTACTCCTTTATTTTAGACTTCCCGAGTTGTCTGATTTCAGATTTTGTCACGGATAAATGGGCTTTGGTTTAGAATGAGAAGCAAAATCGAATCTATAAAACTATTTCATCGAGACTTTACTTTTTCACTTTCTCCTTACTTCCTGCAGAGGATGAGCGTGCTGGCAGCGGCAGAGTCTTTCTGTTTATTAACTATTTCTTGGTCGCTACGATGCTTCTTTAGCTGAATAGGAGGAAACCACAGAAAAATAATGTAGATTCAGGGAAAAAGTGTTGTCAAGAACAAAAACGCTCCGACGAATAAAACCCATCTCATTTATGTTACAATAATAGACAAAACAATACAGTTTATTGTGAAATTCCACTTTTTAAAACTGATCCACAGCTGCAAAAATAGCAACAGAAGCAGGATCCAATAAGTATTATTCTTGTATGCATTGAATTTGAACAATTTATTCTTTTTTGCACTAAAAAACAAAAGTGAAAATTCATCTTTGTGACTTTTCAGGCTATGACTTAACTGGTCTGGCAAAATGAAGACCCTTATTTATCTTTCAATGTCATGCTGGCTTTGTGTTGCTGAACTCCTCTTTTTATCCTCTCACACGTTGTCGCACTTTCAGCCAGTAAAACAATCGAATAATCAAAATGAGCCATTGGTCTTTTGAGCTGATCCGACTTTGCATGTTGTGTCCATTTCGTCAAGCTGTGCTTAATCCATTTCCAACCGTGACCAGCGTTTAATGTCGAAAGAGAGGCTGCAGTGCTTTGATAATTTATGTGGGAGGAAAAAAAACCCCAATTGATTCATTCAGAACATCATCTGTACTCACAGATAAGATGGTGTTGCTATAATTGTATTGATAAATGCACAAAGTGCCTGATTGCTTTTGCAACAGGAAGCGATAAAGCATGCAGCAGGGATGATAATTACGGCCACAAGTTGCGTAAGTGAAGCGTTTTCGTTTTATTCTGAAGGAGGGAAATGTTTCTTCTCATACGCTGCGACCTCGCCGTCACATGCGGAATCTGCGAGACTCACACAAAAGCACTTTTTTTTTTCTCACGAGTCTTAGACATGCTAATTATAATGGCAACACGGAGAGCGAGGCAATGTGGGAGAATGTCAAAGAACACGGCGAAAACTCGGCGAAACCCTATCATTACACTGAGATGTCCTCTCACGAAGCCTTCAACTGATTGAAGAAACACTCAAATCTTGGAGAATGACACGGATTACAATCGAAATGGAGCTTATTTTTAAAAGAAGTCCAACATTTTTAGATCATCCCGGCTCTTTAGGATGACAACGTCTGCCTGAACTGTGAGGAAATGAGTGACTGGATCAGTGTTTTCCTTCCTGTTAGTCACAAAAAACTGAACAAAAGGAAGTCGAGCTTTGTAATGAGGGCTTATTGAGTTGACATCACTATCGATTTGTGTCAACACCAGCGGCATCACGTCAGAGAAAGAATAATATCCCGTTTTTTTTTAAGCCCCTTTGCTCAAATCCATTTGAGATGGAAGAGATTTACTTAAGGAAACTGACACATTTCACCCATCAAACTTCAACTCGAGTTGTTCCATGATCACCCTTTGGATGGATGCGAAAACAAATTGGAGGATCATGTCATTAAAAAGCTCCCATGCTCCGAAGGAGCTGATTGTTTTCGTAGGGGCAGTTTAATCCGTGAACGTTAAATAAAAACCGAGAGAGACGAGGTTGACAAACATAGCTGAACATGGTCACATCTGGGACCCCTGTAAAATCCCCCTCAGGCTGCGGAGTTGCAGAGAGTCGACTGTGGGAATGAACGGATCCAGTTTAGTGCATTTCATGGGGAAATATGTGACATTACTAAAGGGCATTTCAGATGAATGGTGCCGTCTAAGAGAAGCATACGACTGGCTCTCACTCCGGTCAGCAGGGCCTCCCTGTGTGTTTAGAACCTCTGGATCTTTATCACAATGATGTTTATGTGTCCTCTGCTGTGTGCAGCCAGTATCACATGTTACTCGCAAAATTGTATAACATCCCTCACGGCTCACGGCTCCACACAGAAGCAGTGTGGCTGTACTGCCCTGTTGCAGCACGAAGCCGAACATTTTCTGAGTCCACTGACGTCCTTTCACTTTGTGTTTGACTCGCTTTGTGCCCTGATATTTATGCTTGTACAGTTCTGACACCTGTGTGCCGAGGTCGTTTTAAGAGGCGAACGGTGATAAACTCACGATCGTTACCTTGAACTTCTCGGTGTCGAACGGTTTGAAGCTCAGTTTCTATCAGAAAAAATGCTTCAGAGATAACAGAAAGCATCACAAATCCAGTGAGAACGCCGAAACCCTGATGCGAGAAAAAGTACGTCTTTCGAGCAGATTATTCTGGTAGAACAGTCGGAGCAAAACAAACATATTTCACAGAGCTGCAGTTCTAAATTAAAAGTTTAACCTGAGTGTGAAACGTCAGTTCCGTAGAGTAGACTAATTAGCTGGTTGCTGTCTCACCTATAGCTCTCAGGATCCATATGCAGAGGAAAAAGACTAACCAGCATGGATAAATATAACCAACATATGTGGCCTAGTTTCAGGATAAAGGGAGCTGCTTCACAGGTTTTCCTATTCAGCCCTAATCACATAAACCATGTCAAGGACAACTCAACTGATCCAGGAAGTTTCCAGACTACAGTGAAGCTGGATTTACAGACAACTGGGATCCTTGTTGCTGTTCAATGCTGGTAGTTTTTTTCAGAAGTTCACAATGTCCTCCGATCAAAACCTGAAGGAAAACGGAAGCTTTTCAAGTCTACAGAAGCAACAACTGAATCGTTTCCAGTACATATGTTTGTAACACACTGTCAGTTTAGTCAGAGTCAAATGGTAACTTGTTAAAATGGAGTAATTGATGGGGAATCACTTTAATTCCTGTCCTCTCCAGGAATACCTGGTCTAAAACGAGCACTGCAGAGGCAGATGTAGGCGGTAGTTACCGGGTCTACACTTGCGGCTCTTCACTGTACTAAACTTCATCTGATCATTTTCTCTCACCATGCAGGTCATTGTTTCATGGTGTAACTTTACGGCAACAGCTCATCAGATAAAAAGCCTCCTGACATGATCCAGTGATGCTTTTCCAACATGTGGAAGGTAAACAGAAACTCTGAGCTCGGACTCACATTAACGCTTCCACAGAAACACGACCAAGCTGCTCAACTTGTTTAGAAAAGGAAGAACAACGTTGTAAAAGCAAATGTACTGAAGACCTGATGCAATGATTACACACCAAAACAAGAGAAAAACATCCAGATTTTATTCTAACCAGGCTATTTTTGACTTTATATGCCTTTGAAAACTCTTCTGTCAAACATCCAACTCACCACTGGCTGATCAACAATGTCATTATACTGTTTATTGTGGTAAAGCAAAGTATGCACAGTAAGATATTGTAAAAATGACATGAGATGCAATATTTGACTTTAAAAAATACACAATTTATATCAGATGCGAAAATGTCTGTTGATATAGCTGTAAAGATAAATTTATGGATTTTTAGAGACTTCAACGGAAAAAAAACACTTCCTTGCTCCCATTATTCGTTTTCAGTTTATTGAGCGCATATATATTAAAAAAAAAGAATCCAATGAGTCGTTTCTCGTGTCTGAGAGGAAGTGATGTTAACCCTTCCGACACCTGTTACACCGACGCTTCTTCTCTTCTGTGAGGCGGCGGATCCTGCGGGAGCGGCGCTGGCGGCGGACGCGACACTTTGTCTTCTTCCCACTTTGCCTCGACGCGCGCGGACAAAGTGGCAGGTCGGCGATCTGAGCGGAAGGCGTGGACAGGGGTAGGGTAGGGTGGGGGGAGTGGGGGGGTGACATGTCACGCCGCCAAGTTGCACCGTCTCTCCGCTCGGAGACTTCAGTGATGAAATGAGGCTCCGATCACTCAACTTCCGCCTCTGACCGCCGCAGCGCTCGTTGTGTTTCCTTCACGTCAAATCACAGCCGAGAAGCAACAGGCGAACGGTAAAGTTTCTCTTTCTGCTGTGCATGAATCAATCTCGCGATTTAAACGCGGATCAGGCTCGTCTGGAGGAAAAACAACCTGTTTGGTGACCCGCTGTGGAAATTGACCAATTTCCTCTCGACTCTGAGATTCACTTAATCCTGTTTCAGCTCGTGTTTGTGTGAATTTGTGTCGAAAATATTTACAATAAGCGAGTTTTTGAAAAGTGGAATTATGTATATTTTTGTTTTTCTTTGCTTTTCTACGTTATATTAATTTTTGGGTTGCTAAATGTGTCATTTCCACCCTTTACTCTCAAGGTTGTTGTTGTTTTTTAAATTGAATTTAAATGACATAAATGAGGAAATAATAAATATGATGACAATGACAATTTAAAGACTCAATTTATTGCATTTGAAATGTGGTTTGCCTGATGTTTGTGTGCAGAAGCACTTCAGATGCACTGAAAACAATCTAATGCCTCCATTGAAATCTGACCCTTGTTTTTCTTGCGTTATTTCCAGTTGTGACTTTGCTCCTGGCGCAGCGATGTCCCAGCTCTACTACAAGAAAACGGACAACTCCTCGTACAGGGACCGCATCCCGCTGAGGATCGTGCGTGCCGAGTCGGAGCTCTCCGCCCTGGAGAGAGCCTACATGGGGGCCGTGGAGAAGGGGGACTACGCCAGCGTGAAGCAGGCGCTGGAGGACGCCGAAATTTACTTCAGGATCAACATCAACTGCATCGACCCGCTGGGACGCACGGCCCTGCTGATCGCCATCGAGAACGAGAACCTGGAGATCATCGAGCTGCTGCTCAGCTTCAACGTCTACGTGGGGGACGCCCTGCTGCACGCCATCCGGAAGGAGGTGGTGGGGGCTGTGGAGCTGCTGCTCAACCACAAGAAGCCACGTGGAGAGAAACAGGTAACGTCTGAGAGCCTTGAACGTCCTGCAGGCCAGAGGTGTCAAACTGCCTCAGGGGCCAAACGCAGTTAATTGACAATCGAATTTACATCGAGGAGAAAAAGTGTGTTTTTTGTTTTAGTTCCAAGAAGTTAAAGAACTTTATGAATATGTTAACATTTAGGAAACTTTCATAAAAGTTGTGGAGTCCAAGGTTTTTCTGCAACCTGAAAATTGCTCAGCTTTTCTTTTGATTGTGATGTTGGAAAAGAAAACGGTCCCTCTCTGAGGTGGACACTTCCTGCAGCTTTCAGCGTGCATGTTTTCACTAACAAGTAAATAGGCTTGGAACAAGGTGGCTAGCTTTCACTGCTGTTGCGAGACAGATATCAACGTGCAAAAAGTCCGCAGCCCCCTGGTGGACACATCCGAACACTGCTTGAGTCAGGACATTGGTGGGCTCCAGAAGTTTGCATGTTTCCTTTGTGGATTTTTGCTTGTTAATCAGTGCCTTTGATTGTTAATCTCTGGTGACATTTCATTGAACCCGGTGTTTCCTGTGAAGGGTCCTGAGCCCCCATTACTTCACTCTGGCTTGAGTGATTTTGAAAGATGAACGGATGGTCGTTGCTACTACTTTTTTTTTCTGAATCCATGTGCAGCTTCCCTGCACCGCAGACTTTATCTGACAAACCACAATCTGCTCTATCCTTTAATCATCTTTACCTTTCCCTTCTTACCTCTGAAACACATTTATATCCACGTCCTTGAGCAGTCGGTTTGCTCATGTGACAACATTGACGTCAGCAGCAAACGCTGGTGAACAGCTCAGTGTTCATGCAGCTTTCCTCTCCTGATTTACAACTCAAAGGGTCTGCAAACAGTTTAAGGAGAGGAGATCGGAGGAATATTGTCACACAATGGAACTTTATTCATTTTAGCACATAAACCTCACAACATTGAGGATAATGTCACATTAAAGTCTACATAAATGGGAAAAACAGGATGCGTTTGAAGGCTTTATCTTGCATTTTAGGTATAACTACCATTATTTTCTGCTCTTTACTGATGAAAACTGATGTTTCCTTGACATAGAGTCACTCAGTTTGGGCGTCAGGCGACATAATAAAAGACTCCAGCTGCATTCATCTTCCCTACGTCAGTGTAGATAATCTTTTTTTCAGCCTCTGCTCGGTTTCCTTGAAAAGGATGAGACGCATTCTGAAAAGAGAAGCGGCAGGAGGAGAGAAAAAAAAAAGGAAAACGACTGTTGTTGCTTCCAACCGGGCTGATATTTTTGAGGCCAGCTGAACCACAAGCCATTAGTTGTGCGCTTGCTGTTAGACATCATGGTCAGAGACCAGAGGCTGATGAAATTAGACCCTTTTTGAACGGTTGCGTCAGTTCCTGTGATGTGCTGCACGTGTTCCAGGCCATGTTTCTTTGTGAACTCTCCGAGAAGATGGGGTTTTTTTTGTGCTGTAAAAAATATTCAGTTTCATGTTTACTGGTGTTTTCTTTCTGCGTCTTTATTCTCCGACAAGGTCCCACCGATTCTCCTGGACAAACAGTTTGCCGACTTCACCCCCGACATCACTCCGATCATCCTCGCAGCTCACACCAACAACTATGAGATCATCAAGCTGCTGGTGCAGCGAGGCGTCTCCATACCGCAGCCTCACGCCGTGCGCTGCAGCTGCGTGGAGTGCTTGTCCAGTTTGGACGGGGACGGCCTGCGCCACTCGCGCTCCCGCCTGAACATCTACAGGGCCCTGGCCAGCCCGTCGCTCATCGCGCTCTCCAGCGAGGATCCCTTCCTCACCGCTTTCCAGCTCAGCTTCGAGCTGAAGGAACTCAGCACGGTGGAGAACGAGTTCAAGGCCGAGTACGAGGAGCTGTCGCGCATGTGCAAGCAGTTCGCCAAGGAGCTCCTGGACCAGACGCGAAGCTCCAAGGAGCTGGAAATTATCCTCAACTACCGCGATGACATCAATCCGCTGCTGGACGAAAACGCCAACGACCTGGCTCGCCTGAAGCTCGCCATCAAATACTGCCAGAAAGAGGTACGTTTCTTCGTCATTCTGACTGTGTCATTGACACTTTGTTGTTGCGCGCCATAAACATTCCTGCCATTGAAATCTTGGGGTGCTGAACTGAGCTCAGATCAGCTCAGCGATCAAGTTTAACCAGATGAAAGATGCTCAGTTCTCCCTTTGTTTTGTTGGATCTATTCTCTCCAAATTGAAGTACATCTTTACTTTTGACTCAGAAATCCCTGTCTTGAGAACGACTCGCACAAACTAAATACATCGAAGAAGAAATAAAGTAGTTACCCTCAAAGTCAAAGTTAAACTCTGCTTTATTCGCCCTTTTCCTGAGATTTCTTCCCCTCTTTTGACCGATTGAGTTCATTCCAGCCTTTAACCACTCGCGCTCGCAGCAGCAGGCTGCGTTTCTCAGTCCCGATGGAAATGACTTATCAGGCCTCTGCAGGTCTTGATCATGAGCGAGTCATTTGAATGAGGTGTGCTGGAGCAGGAGCGCATTAGCACACACGACAGGCAGCGGCACTTCAGGAACCGAGATGCCGGACCAGATAACAAGAACGGTGCCAAGATGAGCAGTAAATGGCCTGAGATGGGTGGAGATATCCTCCGGGAGTTCGGAGCTCTGCGTAATTGCCAGATTGGCTCTTAGTAATGCATTACAGAAGCCCTCTCAGACAGTCCCATGATGACTGGATAATTGGGGATAATGATGGAAGGCGTAATGGCCATTTCCCTGAAATACAAAGTCATAATATTTTAATTAGGAAGGAAACCTTTTACTGTCTTAACGTCTTCTAGCATATTTTTTTCATTGGATGCAATTCCAGTTTTGTGTTAGTTGTGATGAAATGACCATATATGTTGTGTTTACACATCGCCTTTGACAGAGTTGGAGAATTTCTTCTATTTTCACTCATTAAAAGTTAAACTGAAGGCAGGCGGAGGGGAGCAAACCTTCGCCAAGACGAACCTTTCCTGCCTCAATCTCTTGCAGGCTGGACTCTCCAAAGGGCCACATACGCACAACAGTCCTACAAAAAATGTCCAATTTTAAATTGTATTCTTAATTATTTGGTTAATCAGTGGGATGTAGTGTGCATGAAGGCTTTAGTGGCAATGACCATAAAAGTTAATCATGTTTTCCGTTTGCTTCAACTCATAAAAATTAGGGGGGGGAAAGAACTGACTCACTGTAATATAGATGTATAACTTTTTCGGTTGTTTTGTTGTTCGTTATCTGACAGACTGCGCCACAGAAGTGCACAGTGTGTACACTCAGCAGGTGTCTTTTATTGGCTCCACTCATTAAAATAAAAAACCCAGAGCATTCGGGGTTTTGTTTGTGTCCAGCAGTTGTGTTGTGTTCACCCAGCTAATGACCCGTACCGCTCGGGTATATTTGAATCGCGTCCAAACATTGTGCGTTTATGAGCCTGCGAGCCCTGTTTGGGCTTTTTTCTTACGTTCTGATGGCTTGGTTGGCAGAGTGAAAGCGAAGGATCAGTGTGACTGTCAGCGACTGAATGAGCCGCAACTGATCTTCGACAGATCAGCGTCGATAACGATGAGCTGCGACCGTTCTTTAATGTCCAGTTTTTTGGCCGCAGTGCTCTCACTGGCGAATAAATCAGCAGTTGATGCGATGAAACCGAAGCGATTACTTCTCCATGTTTTCCTCATTTGTGAGACTTCAGCAAATTTAATAACAAAGCTTCTGAGTCCTGCACATGTCTAAATGCCAGTTTCATGTTTAATAGATGTTTATTGTTCTTCTGACCCACCCCTAAGTGCATGGAGGTGGGCAGAAAGTGGTCCATATCCACTGCTGGTGCATCACGCTTTGTGTGTGTGGTGGTCGTCTATTGTCAGTTGATGCCAAGAAGAAAAAAACACCAGTAGGTCTTTTAAGCTGTGCTGCTTTGAGTTTTTTTTGAGGGTTCCTCCGAGAACAACAGTGCCCGCAGAGTTTAATGGCCCTGCACTCAGCCAATGTCCACATTATGGCTGGCAAAATCACACGGAAGCGTAATCAGTGGGAATGGCTGTTTGTCGAACTCGCTTCACTTTTCACTGCGAATCTGCGCCGACCTGGGACTTCCTGTCTCACCGCACAGACGCTCCTTTGTATGCGAGAAGCTCCTTTGAATGTGAAATACTGAGTTACTTTTTAACCGTTGCTGCTTCTATTCCAAAAGAGGAGTTATTGCTTCCGACGCTTTCACTAAACTCATGCGTATGCCGTCCCACATTTGGGCTCAAGTCTGAAATTTTTCAGCTTTTAATGGAAACATTAAATGGATGAAAAAGTATTTATTGTTCATTCAAACCTCTGTACTTGAGCCAGCTGCAGGGTAACAGGTTGAACAATATATTACATTGAAAGAGGAAAAACTAATTTCTTGCTTCAGTGCTTCTGTGTGAAGCATGTTTTCCTGCCGCCTCTAAAGTCGCTCCGTAAAAATGGCGACATTATATTGTTTTTCCTTGTAATATATTCTATAATAAGTTCATTAATGTGCATCCCACAGCATGCTGTCCTCATGGATGTGCCTTAAGTGATGAAGCGCAAAGTGTGGCGTGACGTGCAGAGGACGCTTTCACCTTCCCAAAATGTGCCTGTCCAGATGCCACTTTTTGCCTCCAGTCAAGTTGTGGCAAGTCGATGTCTCACAAGGAGAATCTGGAAACATTTCAGACTGTCAGATTTTGTACTCGCGTTAACAAAACCTGATGACCCAAAAGTTAATGTCATATCTCCACCATACGAAGGATTCATGTGACCCTGAATTGGTTAAGCTGTAATGGGCTTCCATCACCGTCTCTTGATGTCCAGCAGATGTTTATATTCAATCTCAGAGGGATGAAAAATCATGGAGAGGAAGCTAATTTGACCATCGCTTCTCAACAGAGGATTATAGGGCACCTCTGAAACGTCTGTCTCCTGGAAACTTGTCTCTGGTACATAAAATATGTCTGACTGATTGTCTTTGTACTCCAACCTGTTTGTATTTGGTTACTATTACGTTATGAGGACAAAAAATACTATAAATAAGCTTAAAGAGTCAAATCCGATTCAGTAGAGTTAAACAGAGACCATGTTTAGTGTTCTGAATAGTCATTTTCAATCTAATTTTTAGGAGTAGATTTCAATAGAGCCGTGTAGAGTGGAGTAGTTTAGGTTAGTGTCTGTTTGGCTTTAAACTGTTTGTTTTCATGTCTCTTAATGGTCCTGCAAATGACACCACAGCTTAATTACTTTTCAGAACTGTAAGTTTTCTAAATAAACTCTGAGGATGAAGGACTCTAAAGAGACATTTGCAAGTTTAGTTACTGACACGTTTCTGCCCTTGTCCTCCAGTTCATTGCTCAGCCTAACTGCCAGCAGCTGCTGGCGTCTCGGTGGTACGACGAGTTCCCAGGCTGGAGGAGGCGTCACTGGGCAGGGAAGCTCATCACCTGCATCTTCATCGGTCTGCTCTTCCCGCTGCTCTCCATCGTCTACCTGATCTCCCCGAAGAGCCGCTACGGGCTGTTCATCCGCAAGCCCTTCATCAAGTTCATCTGTCACACCGCGTCCTACCTCACCTTCCTATTCCTGCTTTTCCTGGCGTCGCAGCACATCGCCTCCGCGCACCCCGACTTCCAGGGCCCGGCGCCCACCACGGTGGAGTGGATGATCCTGCCATGGGTGCTTGGTAATGATTAAACACTAGCAAATAACACTGATCAGCAGTAGACTGTGGACATGTGTTTCCAGTAACTGGTGTAATTTGTTACAGTAACACTAGTTTTGATTCACTGGTGACTTTTGTTGGACATGAAAATAGTCAGAGAGCTGCAGAGCTGCTGTCTTTTTTCACTTTCCTTCAGCTGACTGTTAAGCTTTAGTCCAAACTTGTTTTATTGGTCTTATTTTGTAAAAGTCTTGTTTGATATAGCTAAACTCCTGTTTCGAGAAGGAACAGGACCAAACACATTAAAGATGTCTGAATCAGACTGTTTTCTCAGTTCCCATGATGCATTTGAGGTCTAAAGAAATGCTAGTGTCCTTTTTGAACAAGCGTCTTGCTTCGGACAAAAGATCTGAACTGGCAGTCACATATTAAAAGAAAAGCATGTATGAGTTTCTGCGTTTCTAACTTTTTTCCCTCTTCAAGGTTTCATATGGACCGAGATCAAGCAGATGTGGGACAGCAGTTTCGAGGACTACATCGACGACTGGTGGAACATCATGGACTTCATCATGAACTCCTTGTACCTAGCGACAATCTCTCTCAAGATCGTGGCCTACGCGAAGGTAGAGTCCGTCAAAGTGTTCGACCCCGGTGCTAACAACTTTGGGTATCATCCTAAAAAGCGCCCTGCGGGGAACCTTTGCCAAATTTCTTCTCTTTCTTTCTCTTACGTTTTTCATTTGATGCTTCCTGTTATCCAACAGTACAGTGGGCACAAACAAAGAAGCGACTGGGAAATGTGGCACCCGACTTTGGTGGCAGAAGCGCTATTTGCAATCGCCAACATCTTCAGCTCCTTGCGCCTCATCTGTCTCTTCACCGCCAACTCCCACCTGGGACCGCTGCAGATCTCTCTGGGCCGCATGCTCCTGGACATCCTCAAATTCCTCTTCATCTACTGCCTGGTGCTCTTAGCGTTTGCCAACGGCCTCAACCAGCTCTACTTTTACTACGAAACCAGAACGGAGAGGGGTGGTAATTGCACGGGAATTCGCTGTAAGGACCAAAACAACGCTTTCTCAACGCAAGTTCAAGTTCCTAAATATGTTGCACCTGACAAATGAGCATGCGCACAGATTAATGGGTTTGCTTTTGGGCGGCACGTCATGTGATGAATGGCTGTTTGCTTTTCAGGCTCTTCGAAACGCTGCAGTCATTATTTTGGTCTATCTTTGGCCTGGTTTCCCTCTACGTGACCAATGTGGAGCCGGACCACAAATTCACCGAGTTTGTGGGCTCCACCATGTTCGGGACCTATAATATCATCTCCTTGGTTGTGCTTCTTAACATGCTAATTGCAATGATGAACAACTCCTACCAGCACATCGCCGTAAGTAATGAACGTCACCCACATTCATATCGATCGCTTTACCAAAGCGAGCTCGTTTTTTCTCTGGTTTTCCTTTGCGGGTTTTTCTTAATTCCTGTTTTCCTTTGTTGTTGTTTTTTTTTCAGGATCACGCAGATATCGAGTGGAAATTTGCAAGGACAAAGTTGTGGATGAGCTATTTTGAGGAAGGGGGAACGTTGCCGTCTCCATTCAATATCATACCGAGCCCGAAGTCGGTTTATTACCTTTTTGGAGGGATGAAGACCCATTTGTTTAAAAGACCAAGCACAAAACGACTTGAAACGTTTGAAAGCTTAGGGGTGAGCAGTTTTCCTGTATTGATTCGTGTTAGTCTTCGTTTTAGTCTTCTTCAGCTTTCTAGTGTTGTAGCTGCCGGATAAGTGTGTGTGTGTAGGGGGGGAGAAATGAGCTTCGTGATGTCAGACATTGATGGCCAGTGTTTGCCAAAGTTTTTTCTCCCAACGGCACCAAACTGTGAGGCCATTCGCTGCAGTACATCAGTCCGAAATCGATTCAAGGTCCGTTTCAGGCCATTTAGAATTGCGAACGTCTCTTTCAGACATTTTTTGTCATGATCATTCATATTAAGTTCTTTTGAAGAAGAGCAATTCAGTCAGGCAGAGTTGTTTTTTGAGTTTCTCTCAGCCATCAAATAACATATGAATTGGAAACTGATTGAATACAGGAAATGAATGCAGTTTTGCGATGTTACAGGATGAAGTCCATCACTCTCCATCTCAAAGATCTTTGTTCATAAAACTCTTTTGTCTCCACAGAGACGTGCAGTTGACAATGTGAGACTCAATCATGAGTATCAGGTAAGAAAACTGAATTTAATTCAAGGCAGGTTTGTTCAGTTGTTTTATTTTGGACGTCAATGCTCCTTGACCTTGAATCTACCTCGTTTACCTTCACTGTCTGGTAAACTTTGAAGGACGTTTTGAGGAACCTTGTTAAGCGGTACGTGGCTGCAATGATCCGTGACGCCAAAACGGAGGAAGGGTTGACAGAAGAAAATTTCAAGGTTGAGTGAAAGTTTTTTCAAACATTTGAAAGTAGCTGTGTCGCCGATCCGCTGCTGCTTATTATCTTGTTCTTACTTCCGCATTAGGAGCTCAAGCAGGATATTTCCAGCTTCCGCTACGAGGTTGTGGGGATGATGAGGACGAATCCTCATGGAAGACCCACGAGCAGGATCGCCTGCTCTCCGCTGGCGTACCCTGGAAACCCCTTCAAATACTCTCCCAAATTTCCTGATGACCCTCAACAGAAAATCAGCATGTTCGACATGATAACGTCCGCCGCCACCGCGCAGAATGAGGCTGCCAATGCCGCCGGCAGCATCTCGTCTCACAGGCTCACCAACGGCTCAGTCGTTTTGGCCGCACCAGAAAAGACTCCGAGCGAGCGCCACGAAGGAACGTCAGACACCGGGTCCCTTCAGAGACAGAGAAGTCGCCCTTCTGTGATATGCGACGAGATAACGCCATCACCAGACGAGGGCGCCCTCGGGTCGAGTCGAGAAAACCTTGACCAGCGTGTGACTGAGCGGGTCATCGTAGAAGTCATGCAGAAGGCGGAGAAGGACGGGAAACAGTCCAGAAAAGCTCGAGCCAAACTTAAAAATGGGCCCAAAAAATACAAAAACTGATCAATCAACAACTGCAGAGAAACAAATAGTCGCAGTTTAGTTTTCTTAATCTTCAAACGTCATTATTTCTTTTTCCTAGTCCTTAAATTTTTATTCAAACAATCCCACAACCGACTTATGTAATTAAAAAATTGAAGAGATAGTTTGGATAATCTTCCATCGGGTCAACAGCTACTTTGAATGCATTTAACCACAATTATATCGACTTTTCAATTGATGCTCAGGGAACTGTGAAACATGTCAGTAAGTCCTTATTTATTTCACCTTCTGCCTTTTTTCTTCTCTCTCACACGTTATTGTGACATGCAAAAATGTTGTGTTGGTATCTTGCAAAAAAAGAGACACAGCGACAGTAACCACTGGTTTTTGCATAAATTTAAATATGCAGGTGCAATTGAGGATGAAGGATCACACCAGTCAACACATCGTTGAAGCAAATTGGGTTTTTAATCCGAGTGTAATAAACGGCACAGGAGCAGTCTGGCACCCAGTTATTTCAGAGGTTTGAGCTGCTGTTCAGCAGACTTCCTAAAAGTGAAGCAAGTTTAGCTGTTTTAGGGGTATCAGATGAATAAATTAAAAGCAGTTTGTTACAAAATTTGATGATGCTCTTTTAGATCCTGTAGCTTTTCGACTAAATAACGTTCTACTGTGCAGTTTTATCACATGTCTTGAAAATGCCCAATGATTCAATAAAAGTTAGTGAAAGTAGAAAGTTTTCCATTTTATTTCCCATTTTTTGAACCAAAAATGCAACAAACATGTTGCTCTCTTCTTTAGCAGGCAGTTATCATCATCTTCAAACCTAAGTGCCCTTGAATTTAACCTAAAAAAAAAAGGAAAGATGAGACTGAGTAGGCAGGAAGACACTCGAACATATCGAATGACACATCTTTTCTCTTAACTTCACTTCTGGACTTACTGGAAACAAGCGTTCAGTAAACAGTTTATCTTGCCTCTGGCTGTATACGCTTGTCCTTCCCGACACGGCGCCAGAGTTGCACAGCTTACATCAACATGCTCCCATTTCTCTTGAACTTCGTGACCTGGAGGAAAGAGGCACCACCGAGGGCCCTGCCGCGCCCCCCTATTTGCAGGATAAATGCTAATTCGGCGCATTATTCATATTCTTTGCGCGGACTTCGGTGTAAACTGAGTCTGGTATGAATTATAAATACATTCTCACACCTGGAGGTTTTTCTATAAACATTAAAAAATGGTCTGCACAGCTCAGGAAATGCTTTGAAATGGCACCTTTTACCAAACTTGATGTCAAATTTTTCCTGTAAATGAGAATCAGCAGTTGAAGCCCAGTTAAGTTTATGGAGACACTTCATAAATACAATGTTCTAATGCTTCCCAGTTTTCACGTTTTTAAACTTGAAACAGGTTTGTTTTTGGCCTTGCGCAGATAAATCATTCAATTTGGCTCTAAATCAAGCCCACTAAATGGAGTCTAAATGTCTAAAACACGAAAAAACTGAGAGCTGACAGCTTCCAGGTCATTTGAGAGCTTTTTTCTTTTCATCAGAATCTAAGATTCACCATCATTGTGCCATTTGCAGCTATCAGTCATTCTGTGGATTGATGGAAACTATTTTCCAATCAGGTATGCAGCCTCTGCCAGTGATGTTTGAGAGCAACGATGGTGTCGTGAGCGGCAACATGCTCAGTCATGTCAGTCCAAGCTGAAATATTCTGAACATTTGTAAAGCATGCCATCAAATCTGTTCAAGCTGCTGTTGCTCTCAATAAAAGCCAAATTTTACGACATAAAATATTTGCAGAGCTGATAAATTCATGGTCCATCAGCCAGAAGATTAGGACCCCAGACGGGAGGAAAGAAGCTGTTATTCTCTATTTTGACACTTGTCGATCCTGCTTGTCAACTTATCAGAGTAACTATGAAAATCTTGAACTGTTTTGAAGAACTTCATCAAGTCTGATTGAACAGCATGAAAGTTGGCTTTATTTTTTCAACAGAAACAAGAAACAGCGAACATATATATTGACTTTGTTGAGAAAAAGATGTGAGAAAATGGTGCAAAAACTGAGAAAGGATGCAAACTGCACCATCAACTTGCTATTGTTTTACATTTGGGAACAGTGTGACCACTAGTGACCATGAGTGAACTGAAAATGAAATGCGCTTTTTTGTCCCTTAAACGCTTTTTGATTTCAAGTTTCAGTCGCAGGCCTTATCCGGCTTCCGTGTTATGTTTTTGACACTGATAATTTGCCACTGCAACCTGACTCAACACAAGCTGGTGGTCATAATATTGTGGCTAACTGGTTCACTGGAGGAGTTCAGTGTTTCAGCTCCGTCTCGCAGCTTCCAGCACGTTCATTCAGTTCTGCAGTTCCAGCTTGAACACCACTGCGGCTCCGCGCTCGCAGACGACCTCGTGTGCTGGATGAAGCTAAAGTCAGGTTTTTTCTTTTCTTTTCTTTTTTGTTGCCATGGCAACCCCGCTATCTTTAGACCCCAATCAACAGACTGTTTTGGTCTTTGTGCTTTATCTGAAAAGCTCTCTCACTTCAGCTTGCCGTTGGATTTATTCCCTTCATTTTCACTTGAAAAAGGAGCTTACCAGCAAAACACAAAGAGTGGCAACCAGACTCAGGATCAAAAGTTGTGTGTGTGTGTGTGTGTGTGTGTGTGTGTGTGTGTGTGTGTGTGTGTGTGTGTGTGTGTGTGTGTGTGTGTG
>JASSRZ010000016.1:14831844-14843083 GCA_032164315.1 Malacoctenus gilli
AACGACTCGATGCAAGTGAATTCAGTCCAAGTCCCCGAGTCTGATGTGATGGCCACAAATGGAGTCGTTCACTTTGTAAACCAGCTCCTGTATCCCGCAGGTACGAATTTTCATCCAGTCAACGATATTAATCAACTCGTAAATCTGTCAAGGCCGCGTGTTTTATGTCCTGTTCTCGTAATCGCCGCGAGAAGCCTTGCTGTGGTTGACGCCCTGCACTTTTTCTTCCAGATATCCCGGTTGGAAGCCAGGAGTTCCTCACGCTGCTGAGGAGGCTCATCAGATACATGCAGATCAAGGTGTCACATCAAACACTGGCTTTAGGTTATTAGAGCAGCTGGGTGCGGCTTTCTGTGGGCGCGTCTTTCAGTACGCTCTCCAAAAGAATTTACGTAACTCGACATAAAGCACAAGACAAGAGCGTACTTGAAAACCATCTGTGCAGCGCATCAAGGTGGTGGTTAAACACCCAGCAGCTTGTTTATATTATATATAGCTGTTCAATTTTTCCACCCTTGTGAACTATAAATCTTGTTTCTTGGCTTTCTCACGATGTTTTTTAGTGTTTATGGTTAATAAGCTTGACCACATGTTTATGTCTTCTTTTTTTTTGCAGTACATCTCAGGCTTCAGGTATCAGGAAATCCCTCTCACTTTCATGAGTAAGTCGCTTTGTTTTCTACTTTCCGTCTGTTGTGTCGATCATATCATCTCAGGTCTGTTTTCCGCTGCTTTAACGGCTCTTTGTCTCCTGTTGTCATCAGAGACCGTTGTGACTCGCGTCATCGAGGAAGGTACAGTAATGATGATTGCAGAGTATCATCATCATGTGATTCCTAATCAGTAGAGAAGAGGTGTTATAGCGTAGGACGGGGAGGGGCAATATAGGGGTGTTCTAACTTCCCCACTTTGAGAGAAAAGGTCTTAGAAGCTGTATTAGTTTGAAAAAACTTACTGCATGAGCATATTTCAAGAATGATTAGATCTTTATATGTAATCTATTTGTGATTCATTACAAGCAATAGCATTGTTTGAGTCGTAAAACAATAAAAAAGTCAAATGGAGCAATATTTCAAAATAAAGCAAACATTAGAATCAAAAGAGTAAAGCAGAGGTGATTAGATTACGAATCACATTTATGTCGATGTAACCTTTCAGATCCTTTGAAAGGCCCATTTGTTATGACACTTGCATGCAAATGGAAAACCCTCCACAGGCAGCGCAGCCGATAACCCCAGAGTCGTAACAAACATCTCTGTCTCTCGCAGTGCCCGATGTGACCAAGGTGACAAGGGTGATCCAGGGGGAGCCCACCATCACTAAGGTCACCCGGGTCATCGGGGGCGAGCCCTCCCTCACCAAAGTCACCCGAGTGATCGAGGGGGAACCCACCATCACCAAAGTCACCAGAGTGATCGAGGGTGAACCCACCATCACCAAAGTCACCCGGGTTGTCTCAGGTAATGGTTTTATATTTACCGACAGAAAACCCCCCCCCACTTATTTCCTTCAAAGCTCACAGTTGTTGATGTTGTTATTTACAGGCCCTCAGTACTCAGTTGGCAGCGGCACCAGCAACATCAACCTGGAAGGTCTGTTGGGCTGTTTTGAGTCGAAACAAAGAGAAACACCACATAAAACCATTTATGTAGACATATAATGGGGCAGGCGGAGTATATTTTTACAGGGCCGTCTCTGGACAAAATGTGGCCCAGAAAAAACGTTTTTATGACACCCCCCCCCCAACCACCACCACCAGCACTGCTGGTTGCACATCATTATCAACAAAATACCAACGAGAATAATAAGGACCATTAAAACGAATGAAAAACAGAAAACATAAGTACATTTCACATGAAACCTCAGTTTTTAAAAGAATGAGTCTACCAAAGCTTCCATACAGTAGAAATGTCTTTTACTCATAATGTTTCAACTTGACTTTATTCTCAAGAGACTCATGATGATGTTTTGTCCAACTCTGACTCTCCGATTGGTCAGATACTGACTGCAGTTTGCCATTGGAATAGATGATCGTCCTTCATGTCACAAACTCACCTGATTTGACTGGGACATGCGTGACATGGCAGAAAGCCATCAAAAGTTGCAAACAGCCTGTACACGTTAAATTGTGTCATTAATTGCAGATTTAGACTTTGACCCCTCAATGCAATGCAAAGGCTTTCATTCAAAGAGCGTTGTGCTTGTTTGAATGCATAGTGACCCTGAGTTTAATCATATAAATCGTACGAAATGAAAACAGCACGTTTTGGCGCAGTGCTGACGTTATCTCTGTGTTCTGCGAAGGCTGAAAAGGAGAGTTGCTTCGATGCGATAAACCTGGTGCCGTTTGACTCGAAGGTTCTGTTTATATTTCTTCTTCAGGTTTGGACCTTTCAGAAATCTCCACCATCCAAGGAGGATCAACACTTGATGCCGACAGACTTGCCAAAATCATCCAGAGTGAGTTTTTATCGGCGTTCACATCTCAGGCTTGAGAAAGAATAATCATGGATATCATGTGACTTGTGTTTGCTTGCCTCTGTAGGAGGAGGAAAGCCCCGGCGAGTAGTAGGTAAAGGAACTATAGAGAGATTGTAGACAGTCTCAATCAAGCTCCTGCATTTTTAAGATAAATGCAGTTCAGCCTGCAGGCTCCCTGAAGCTGTCAGTCTGAGTCTGCTGCTGCTTTCACATGGCAAACTCCTCTGTCTGCATTATATGTCCGAGACGCCCCTTCAGATGGGGGTGGATTTGAGGGAACCGCTTGACATTGTTGGAATATCGCTCCGAGGAGCCGGTTACCTGTTCAGAGTTTGATGAGAAGATTTTAAAGCACCATTTATCTCATTAGCATTAATATTTATCTTCACAACATGAGGACAGCATACAGCTGCAAACCCACATGAAGGAAGGAGAGGATGAAAGAGGGCGACAAACATGAGCAAAAAAAAGCATAGAAGTCTACCGAAGAGAACAGAAAATAAGTCCGTTGTGACAAAGAAACGACACCAGAAAGCTGTCTGTGATTAGCCACTATCGGGGTCCTAATAAACTTTATTTAAAGAAAGAAAAGCTACTTTAACTTTGTTACTTCAAGACTGTCTGCTGTGAGAGAAAAAAAACCCCACAGTCATTGGGAGAACATTCAAATTCAACAAATAAAGGTCCCGTCACTGAACTGAATCCAGGTTTTTGTGCTGTGAGGCGAGCGGGCTGACCACTACGCCTCCCTGCTGCCCCACAGTGGGTTACATGCTGGAATAGTGGTCAGCGACTTCCTAAAGCCTCACGAGTTGCTTGACAACCTCACTGTAATGGCAAAAAACTCCCAGAGAGTCTGGCCAAGAATTATCCTGCACCCAAACCTCCTGTCAAACCACAGCGTGTTGCTCCGACACTTCAGGCGGTATGACTGTGCGAAAAAAAAGCCTAAACAAGTAAACTTCAGAGTCTCTGTTTAGTTGGTTTGGTCACACGGACTCGACGCCAGACGAGCTCTTTCCTTCGAAACCGACCGGCAGCCGGCCGCCGCGTCAGACTTTCCGTACAAACATAAGACACCCGTATCGGGCTTCTCATCTGACTCCTGTTTATATTCCCCCAAATGTCAACCTCTTCCCTTTTTGCCGGCTATCGGCTTCTCTCTCTGCTGCCGCCGCGCTTGCTGCCACCGGCTTCACCTGAAGGCTACGCTGACACTTGGCGCTAACGCTACTGCAGCCGCTGCTGCTGTTCATGTAGCATTTCACGAGGCCCACCGTGAACCCCTCACCCCCCCCCCCCTCCCTCCCCACTCGCTCTTCTTAGTTTCTGAATGTAAACGCTCCCCCACGTGGGGCGGTGTTATCATAACTCCCACTCCCTGCTGTGCTGAGCTTGGCATTTCCATGTGGGGAGTGATGAGTTCACGGCGTACACGCCAAGCATCACACTGTATATACGTTTACATTTAGGATGATAATCAATTCCATGTGACTGACACGCACATATCATTCTCTCTCTTTTTCCGCCAGCCGGCAACAGGAGGAGAGTAAGAGACTGAACACGGACGGATGAGACTTTCTCCCTTATAAAGGCAGAGCGAGCGAGAGACCCAACGCCGCCGTCGAAATGATGTTTTATTGTCAGGGAACAAACCTAAAAATGTCAGTGATTTTTTTTTATTGTTTTTTTTGGAAACATACTGTAAAAGGTATAGCTGAACAAAAGAAATAAAAAAAAATTCTCATCAACAAATTAATGGTGCTTTGAATGTACATATATAATATCGAGACCTTTGGATGAGTATGTGTGAGCGGCTCGAATGAACTTTTTGGCATGACCTTTAAAGACGCAGCAAGTCTGGCTAGCAATAAAACCATGGAAATCCAAGCCTGTAGATTAGTAATGAAAACATTTCTTAACTTTTACTATGGCTCGGCAGGAGGTGAAGGTTTACGCAGGGAGGTTTTACAAGCTGTTGTGGAGGAGTGAAAAATCTCAGCAAGGAGAAGATGGGAAAGAAAGATGTTTTTCTGGCTTTTGATTGTTTTTGTATTTGTTTTTTCTCGCTGAAAGTTGTTCAAGGTTTCATGTAAATTTTGTCTATGCATGTATCATTTGGAGCGATGTATCAAAGTGCAGATACTCTCCATGCTATTTTCCAAACATCTTCCAATAAAGTGCTTTCAATGACAAAAAAGGTAGTTAGAAAGAGAGTCTGAACATTCAGTTTGTTTGTTTTTTCCAGGTTCTTACAAGGAATCCCAAGTGGTAAATATTGCTTACGAGAAGATCAAATGTTAGACTTAAATATTGTGTCTGCATTTTGTATTTTCAAGTAAAAGGTGTTTAAATTCAACACTAAAAATTTCTGAGTCATCCTTTTTTTTTAGTAGTTCGATCACTCGTGCGTAAGTTTAGGAGGGAGCTTGGCAGCAGGCTTTGGAAACATCCAGGAGTCTGTGTAAAACAAATCAAACAGGGTTCAAATCCAGACCTCCAGCTCTCCTCACCTTCTTTCAAGAAACAAACAGTCTTCACATAAACAAGGACAAACATAACCAAGGAGCTTATGTTGGTCTCCGTCTGTGACCAGGATACAAAAGAAAGAAACTCCTTGGCAGTTTGAGGGGTGGCACAAGGAACAAGTGATAACATTTTTGTGGTTTTCTGGTCATTTTATGATCCAAAATGAGAAAAAAATCCACATTTCCACCATGTTTGGAAGATATTACAATGTGCAAAATGAATAAACAATACAAGTAATTAAAATCAAGCAGTTAGCTGCAATTTGCATAAAACATCCAAAAGACATGTTGAAATTTTTTACTATTTCATAAAAAATGTGCACTATGAATGTTTTGGAAGTGAGAGAAGAAAAATGCTGTTTGTTTTGTGTTGGTGGTGTTGGTTGTTGTTTTTTAACAGTCTAAAAGTTTCCCTGGTGATGCTCCAAATGTTTGTTTTTGGTGAAGCTGCAGCACCTGGATTCTGGGACTGCATCGCTTCACATTTCTGATGGACACAGTCTTTGCTGTCACTTCTATAAAATGCTGTTTTTTTGTTTGCTGATGCAAATAAACAACTACATTGGCTGTGATCCCGACGGACTCATTCTGCTCACAGGCTGTTTTGTTTTTATCAAGTCCAATTTGTTGCTTCATTTTTAGAGGTGCCACCTCTGTCAAACATAAACCAGGCTCATTTTTCTCATCAAAACATAAATTAGACTTGGTTCTAAGACTCGTATTGTGTCTATATTCTGTTTTTAATATGATATTGATCTTATAATAGAATATAAATTCAAATTTGTGACGTGAGATCAGCTTCAGCATCCTCTAAACTAAATCTTAGGAGGTGGCATAAACATGGACAGGTTGTAAATTTGTTTTATAACAAATCTGAATGATTTTTGAAGCTAAAATGAGAAACATGACAAATTTCTTATAATAACTTATCCTGCTGAAGTGACAAAAAGCATTCGTGTTTTTAGATTATTCATGAGAGAGTGTGAAACATATTGGAGCTGCTCTTTGAAGAAATGCAACCACATGAAGAATCTGCCCCGAGGTTACAGTGACACGATGTGAACTGCTGAGTGCAGACTCTGGGTCAGCTCCAGCGTCAGTGTCATCTGGCACTTGTGTGAAATTCTTCGGAGCAGTTTATGGCTTCTTGGATCGGCTAAAGTGGGTGAAACACTCAGGCACGGCCAGCACGCAAACTGAGCACGTTGCGACGCACAAGACACAGAGATGGCAGCATTTAAAAGCATTTTTATCTGCGTCGGTAATTTTCCTATTTGTAATAAGTCACAGGATTCAACAATACGACTCTGGGAGCCAGACATCAGTTCATCACTGTACCATGTGATGAAGTCATCATGATAATTATGTTTTGCTATTTGCACTGCGTATATGTATACTCATATATCACACTTCAAAAAATTAAAGTACCTTTCCTGCATTCACACATTTAAGACTTGCGGTTGTTTTCTGGAAGTAATTTGCTTGGATGTTTCACAACAGTATAATTAGTTCCTTTGACATAGTTCTCATTAATCAAGTAAAGCTGAGCGTGAAGCCAGTAATTACTGAATGTCTCACATGTTAGTGGAAAAAAGCCACTCATTCTTGTGTCTTGTCGGTTGCTTTAATCAGACACCAATACGTGTTGACAGTTGAAAATGTAAACGTGTTTCCTTTTAACTAAATGGGAGGAAGATCTTCCCCTCCTCAGGTGCCCCCAAGGTGTTACCAGGCCAGCTGGGCGGCATCGCACCGTTTCAACCGCAACACCTTCCCATCAAAGCAGCCAGGAGGCATCGAAACAGGCGCCTCGCCCACCTGAGCTGGACCCCCTTTTTGGCTTCGCTCCAAAACACACACGGAGCTCCTCGACTCTGAGGCAGTGGCTGCTGTCTTTGCACTGTTTGTCTCACAGTAAAAATACCGCGGCGCAATTGCAATTTGTAGCACTTCTGTCAAAAGTTGCACGTTCTTCTCGTGCCTGTTTTTTTTCCCCTTCCAGAGTGTGATTGTTGGAAAAAAGAAATACACGGTTGGTGTGAGTTTGTGTGATTGTGTGTCTCTGTGAAAGTCAGCAATGAACATTTTATTGCTTTCAAACAATATCAATTTGGAAACATTCACACACCGTGCAATGAATAGATACAGTGGGCCTATTAATTAGATTTTTTATTGTGTGTCTGTATTTTGGCTATGTTAAAATCCAGTAACTGATGAAAGTAATGCAAAGTATTTTGTGTATTTGTCAAGACAAAGAAGGCAATCAAACTTGATGAAAATTGGTCAAATATGTCATGGTTTTAGGCAGATTTGTGAATCAGGCCTGACGTCCCGCCTGCTTGTTCCGAAGTAATGATGCTGAATCTAAGAAGTGCTTCAATTTACTGGGAATGTTTAAAGTTGTAGTCAATTTGTCGCTTCAGTGGCTCCTGTTTACTTGTCCTTTCAGCATGATTTAAGAGCACGATTTTGGGTCAAAACAAAACTTGCCGGTCCAAAAGTGATACTCGATAAATGGATGTTTCACGCTCTTGACTCGATCTCTCGCTGGATCGTTAGTAGCCCAGTTTTAAGTTGCTGTAAGTGTGGTTTGGGGCTGCTGAGACACTTGGACATGTTGAGGGGAAAATAAATTCTGCTTACAAAACATCCCTGTTGTTCACTTTTACACACTATTGAGCTCAATTGAGACAAAGTTGTGCCTCCTGTTTCTCGCTTTGAAGTTTATTGCTTTAATATGACTTCACATGAATGTGCAGATCTCAGACAACTTATCCTCTAATGCTGTTCAGATGGTCTGAAACTTATCTAAAGGACTGAGTAGCTGCGTAGATATTTTTATTAGCAATTAACTGTGACACTCCATTGTTCTCTCAAGACCTACTCGATCATTTAAGTTTCCCATCGAGTTGTAACACAATGTTTGGACTGTCAGCCACCGTGGTAATCGCAGAGATTAAGTAACAGTTTTCAAACGGGCTGCTGCGGTGAACCTGCGCGTCTCGCCACGGCGGGAGCGAACACATACTGCAGCGAGACGCGCAGTATATTACACATTTACAACAGCGTCCCGGGATGGAGAAAACATCTGTTGGGGGATCGCATTGCTTTTCCATTCGGTCTTTGGGATTTTCCGTGCTGTATTCTGCAGCGATCTACCAATCAATTTGGAAGTCATTTATGGGGCTGTTGATATCACCAACAGCACACTCAGATTTCACTCGACTTGGCCGAGCAGCGTTGGGTTTTTTTGTGTGTTGTTGCTCATCACCAGTAGGCAGCCGTCTGCTCCCCTGTGAGTGAAACCACACAGGCAGCAAAGCCTTGTACAGCAAATTTATGCTGACGTGTCCATAATGTTATTGCCTTTAGGGGTCAGACGCTGTTGCAATGGGCTGTGTTGGGGTTTTTTTTACACTGAAGTAAATCAGCCTTTTGAGGAGCATAAGGCTGTGAAGTCATAGTACTCGGGGAGCATTTTCATTTGAAACTCGTCAGAGAAAAAAGAATTTGTTGAAATACAGTCGTCTCAAAAGTCTAACCCTTTTCAAGAAAGCATTCTTGTAAATGAAAGTTGCTGCAGTTGATGCATCCAAACAGCTCCTACAAATACATTGGTCTCAGCTGAGAAAATCTTTGACTTAATCATCCCATCGAACCACCGAATGCTGGAACCAAACGTATCAATTCAAGAAAGCATGACAACTACAGTCATTTCTTGTGATGTAGTATGCGAATGCACCTCATTTGACCTGCGACTGTGGGGAGTCGGGGAAGGTCTCAGTCTGCTTTTAATTGGTCCACATCAATCACATCAGCATACCAGACTAAGTCTCCGGCTGAGCGCACATCGCAGATTGCGTCGGACCAAGCCAAGCGAAAAAGCGACGCGTCAGCCGAGTGAGGCGTCGGATCCGTGGGGCTGACATGTTTCTGGCCCACCTGGCTGTACAGCTTTGAGTCTTTTGATCAGGATACTCTAAAAAGGACCATCGTGCATCGAAGCGGTCATGATCGAATCAAATCCGATTTATTTTTACACATGACAGGAGAAGCACAGAGAAATCTTCAGTGCCGAGAGGACAAAGAATTCCAGCTCAGGGAGGGATTTGTTTACCTTGTGTGACTGCAGGAGAGACGAAGGTTAACTGAGTTGACCGAGGAAACTTTTGTGGAGTTTAGAGGATAAAAGCAAACAACAAATGAAATAGAAACATGCTGATATAAGATGCATAAAGAAGACGCAATATGCGATGCATTCAAGTGCATCCCATAAAGTTTGCACCCATAATGTACTTTAATTTATTGTTTTTTTTAATTGTTGTGCATCAAACCTCACTTCAGGCTCCTGTAGTTTTCCTGGCCGGAGTCCAGTCGCCTACTCGCCCACTTTTGTCCGTGCGTAGTTTTCTCGTGTTGTCTGGAGACTTCCTGATAGCCCCACCATGATAAACTGGTTCCGCACGCCGGAGGCACGAATACCTTCAGAGACTTTCCAGCCTGCAGGCCGTCTCCCATTCTCACTGTCAGCTCCGCTGTGACGCATTGCCTTTGCACTAGACATCTGAAGAAACACTGTTTTTCGACTGCTTCTCCTCAGTGACCTCCTCACAGAGGAAACACTGGTCAGTTTGGAACAATGCTTGTATAGCAGTTGCCAATTTGCATGTACCTTTATTTCCGAGTTGCATTTTTACATGATTGATAATTGTTTGAATATGTGTTTTGATATAAAATCTTGTAGTTGTAACTGCTTAGACTCAGACCTCCCTGAGTTAATTCAAGGTCTGGTGTCGTGCGCTCAGGTCTGCGTCTCAAAGGCTGCAGCAAATTCAGACCTGATAATACGAAGTGATCAGTGGAGTCGTTTCTTTTCATTTCTGTGGTATGCCTCATAAAGAGAAGCAGGCTTGAGGGTTGCATAAGGAATCCCCCACTGCCAGGAATAATTGCCAGAGCGACATGAATGCAGCCTAATAAATTATATTTTCTGTGTTAAAAGCAGACAATTCATCCAACACCTTTAGCCAAGATCGCTTTTCCTGCATTTTCTCCACAACTTTCTGTTTTCTTTCTCTATATTTGCATGTGTTTTTCACATTTGCTTCATATCACTTCCAGGCACACCTGTCTTCAGTTAGCTTTCTTTTATTAGGTGTAAATAAGAAAAGTCTCCCTCAGTAAAGGCCACAACAAAACAAAATTCTATAAGATAGTCTTATGTAATCCTATAGCTATGTCGACTCACTGAAAGACAACAAGGGCCAAAGCATTAAGTAATTACTTGGCTGCTAAATAGATGCATGAGAAGTCAATACTCGCATCTTACGTCAACATTGGATGCGTTATAAAGGAACACGTTTCACACAGATGTTTGCTAATCATCTGCAAGCTTTTGTCTGGACCGCTGCTGTGAGCCGCTAAACTTAAAACAGACCCAAAGTGAAACGGGACTCGTACTCCTCGCAAAGTTACGAGGGATTATTGCCTAAATCTGTGAGTATCAATGTTAATGGCCTCAAAAATCTACTATTTTGGGTTCACGCTTGCTGCTCTCACATCAGTTTCAATCAAGACATCAAACAATGGTGCTTGCCAGAGGGCCGAGGAGCTAAAGAGTGTTTGTTTGAGGGTTACACCAAAAACTTGAATAAAAAGCGAGTCTATTTTGGCTGAATAAACATCACCTGTCAACACGGAACTCTTAAAATGAGCAATAAAAACTTCTAAAAGCAATGTTGGAACAACGACTTTTGCTCCTGAGTTCAACCTCATGAAATCTATTCCTTATCAAAACTAAATCCAGTGACTGACTTAATAAAGCAACAAAGTGGCCTTCCTCCATCATTTTGAGAAACCTGTCCATTACTGGTTACTGCCTGCAGTAAATAGGAACAATTTCAAATCATTAGAACAAAAGGTTCCTGTGCCTCTGGGCTTTTTGTGACACCAAAAACAACGAGAATCCTACTAAAACAGTACTTCTAAAAAAAAAGTTACTCCTATTTTTCTGCTTTAAATGGGTCAATTTCACTATGAAAAGAGCTGTCCTCAAATGCAACCAACATTTTCTCCTGCGAGAATAACGGCAATGCGTCATCGTGTTTAAAATCGGGCCAAGTCGAATCATTTGTCTCCAATAAAAGGGAATAAAAACCACATGTGGTTCGACTAATATCTTCAATTCATGTACATATTAATCCCTCAGACTGCTCATTAAAACAGGCACA
>JASSRZ010000016.1:14843183-14876369 GCA_032164315.1 Malacoctenus gilli
TTTACTGTTTACAAGTCGTGGTACTCTTATTTTGAAAAGATAAATTGTGTCATATGGCTTTCATTGACTTTTTTTTCAATGGAAGAAGAGTAAATCTAGCTTTTCTGGTAAATAAAGAGGCAGAACATCCATCTTAGTTGAAGCCGTGCAAACTGTTGTCGTGACGATAGCAGATTATACAGAACCGAGGCCTGACAGCGTTTGTCATTTTAGCACATCTTCACTCCAAATCCTGTTTCCAATGTAGCAACTAGTATGAAAAAGTCATCGCAGAGACATTTTGAAACTGAGCCTTCGTCCGCAGATTATTCACTTTTTCCCCTCGTCTCGTTTTTTCCCCCTCCATCGTAGGCGTTCCAGCTTCGGGCTCTTCTGTGATAAATACCTCGTGAAGATGTCACCGTGGCCTCGGTGTTGGTTGCATCGTCTCGGAGCTGAGCGAGCATTTGGTATCTCAACATAAAATGAGAAAAATAGAGGAAGCCAAAAAAAAAAAAAAAAATGTTATGGACGGTTCGACCAACAGCTGCAGTCTCATGCTCCCCAACTGCACGGCTGGTTCACAGCACAACAGGGATCAATGGCATGCAACAACTTCCCGGACAGCAGGTGGACAGAAAAGATTTGGTAATGCTCAATTTTTCATGGAAAATAAGCTCTTTGAGAAGAGATCCAGTACGTGGATAATTGTCTCCTCTCTGCACAACACACGGCACTGGAAGCCTCACCAAACGTCGGGGCGCACTCCGTCTGTTTTTCCGTGTTGCTGTTACTACTGGATGCGCCATACACTGTGCAGCTGTAAGTTTGACCTGGAGACTTGTTGTGATTTATGACCTGACAGCAGACACTGCCTGTGTGCTGATGAAACGCACCCGAGGACACGATAGTCAAATAACTCTTGTTTAACGCAATTCATCACATTCAGGTTCATTGCCTTTCACCACCTGAGCCAACCTAAACACTGAGGTGGGCCTTACCTGCTATGGGCCCTGGCTTGCATACAGCTTGAGTGACACAATGAGGTCCTTTCACGCGTTCGATATATCTCGCTCTGCTTCGAAAAAAGGACCAAAAAAAGGAACATTATGAATATTGGCGAATCGGGAAATGGCATCATTGAATCACACTCTTGTTGTCATCATCACTGCTGTATTTGTGCCTCGTCCGTTTCAGCCTAAAACAGCAGGGAGTGGACTTCCAGTTCAACTTTACCACTTCCAAGAACAATGCGGTCATAAATGTCAGACTCGGAGTTTAGAAAGTGGAGAAAAACGTTCAAATGAGCATTCTGCTTTCCTCTGGAGGTCCATCCTCTCGTGCTGCGCTCATTCGCTCGCAGCGCTCTTCTGTTTTACTGGATGTTTACTGAGGCACTCTTGGCTTGAGTGACACCTCGGAGAATAACTAACATTAAGGGACGAGTGCAAACCGGAGGAGCTCCAGCACCAGACTGTGCATACGTTTGCAAATCCTGTGAGCTCAGCTCACAAAATAGAGGGAAAACAGCCAATTAAAAGAAACCATCAACAGCTACGTGTGGCACTCTGCGGTGTGTTATCACACGTCTCTATCTTCTTTCCCACTTAGTCCACATGGGGTCAAGGTGGGAAACAGGAGAGCCAAAAAGCCCCAACGTCCCCTCCATCCCAACTTCCTCCAGCTCATCTTGGACATCCAAAGTCATCCCGGACCACTCTAGAGATCCAGTCTCTGCCCAGGAACCCCCTTGCTGCCAGGGTGGGCCTTGTGACCAGGCAGGGCTCAGGGCTCAGCCCAAAAGAGGCCTTTGTAAACCCACCATCCACAAAATCCAATGTCATTGAGGGAGGGCAGGGGTGCTTATGAAGTAAACAAAGGCGAGGAGTCTGTAGACCTGATTGTTTTGAGTCCAAATATGTTTTTTTTTACCTTGTCCTTGTGCTCATTTTAGTCCTATTCTAAATCAGTCAATAAAAGTCTACATCCCAATTGAAATCTCTCAAGAAAAACCCAATAAAACTAGCAAATATATTCAATTTTAACAACGTGCTGCTTATGCCAGCAAATAGCTTGATTAGGCTAATTCACAGCCATTTCTTAATGGAGTGAGAAGACTGATGGATGGATGATGTGCTTCAGTTTTGCAATCTACTGAAAGAATTTGAACTCTTGTTTTCCAAAGTGTTTTTTTTTTTTTCGATCAGACTCGGTTGTAATTTCTGGGAAGTCCTTGAGTTGATTTCAGTAGTTGCCTGTCAAGACTTGCAGTTTTTTTTTTTCTCTGTGTTTGGTGTTTTACGACACAGCCCATTTCTGAATCCGGTCACGCGGCTTCTCCAAACCGTTGCCAGACAGAGACATTAATACATGTTGATTCCACAAATCTCCAGACTTTATTCGTGGCAGGGCACTAATTTATTACTCTGACAACAACTGCGGCTTCTGCTGCATGCAGAAGATGCAGATATTCATTTTAAAAAAATGCAGAGTTTATGATTACAGAGTGATTGAATGGGGGTTGTCTGTTCCATGCAAACTGAATTTCAGAAGGTCAGAAGTCAGAACCATACTTTAATGATGTCAGACTTCCAGTAACAACCATTGAAAATTTAAAGCCGGGGTTGTTCTTGAGACCATGACATGACTGGACAGCTGGGTGATGCTAGATATATCCAGCGTTTGGAGGGGTAGGGGGTACCGTTCAGATATTCTCTCTCGGGAGACGTAAATCGCGCTGAGTTTGGACACAAATGGCCAAAAAAGGAGGAGGAAAAGAGGGTTTTAGGAAGGTAGAAGAGGGGGTACAGTGCCACAGTGCTGGTTTGCATTCACAGCTTGCTTGATGTCATTTGAAATGACTGCGAAAATGAGATTAATGTCTTTGGCAGAGATGTAGGTTGACTTTCCAAAACTAACTAAAACTTGACTCTGGATTCTCAGTGAGGAGTTTTAGCATCCAAAAAAGAAACAATAACTTTCAAAAGTGACCTGCTTTTCTGTTCTGAGAACGTGTGATAACTTCTTTGCGGTTTTGGAGTGAGTTTTTACTCATTCTTGCAACAAACCTTCTGCACGATGACTCTATCGCGCCGCTTTGCACGGACTTGGAGAATAAAGCCCCCCCCCCCCCTTTTTTCTCGGAGAGTCTGCGTTGCAGCTTGAGTAATGGAGGAAAAACATGTTGCAGTCAGACGGACGCTCTCATCAAACGGCCAGTTGCATAATGGGAAACGCAGAACACTGCGTCCTTGGAGCTTCCTTCATTCACGGAGATCACTGCGCGTTCCCCACGACGCATCGAGACTTTCTGCTGCGCCGCTGGTCGCGGCAGCGAGAAGACAATATTTCATTTCTTTCTTCCCCCATCAGTCACTGGTGGCCCACCGCACGCCCCCCCCCTCCCTCCCCCGTCCCACTCCCCCTCCCCCGTCCATTTTTTTTTTTTCGGGAGTCGAGAGCCACGTAGATGGGATTCCCTGTGCTTTTGCAGGCCAAATTTCCAGCCTGCTATTTCCTCTCAGCGCGGGCCGTGGCAGCGCAGTGGTCCGAATCCTCGTCAGTGCAGGAAAACAAATTACACAGTTGCACCGAGAAATGAACACAATCCGATGTTTTAGCAGCTTAATCCGATAATTAGTTACATAACTCTAGGAGTTTTTAGAAAGAAATTCCAAACGTTTGATGAATCAAGTAATTTTCCCTGAAAAATTCAATTCATAGAGAAAAGAAGGTTTATCAGGATCAACTCACTTAAATAGAAGTTTTTCCTGACCTGCAGCCATAAATGTAGGCGTCGGGAGGGACTCAGTTGGTCGAGCAGGTTGTCCCTCAAGCTTAAGACTGACAGTTGAATCCCCCCATCTTCCCCTCTGTCCGTGTGCCCGATGGTCCCTCAGGCGTAGACAGTGAACGCCCAAGCTGTTTCCAATGGTGTGCAAACACCCTGCATGCCATCAGGTTTGTGAATGACTGTGAGAGTGAATGGGTGAATGCAGCAGATCATGTAAAGCATGTTGAGACAAATCAAGCTGTTTCATGCCTGGTAGAAGAAAAACACAGTTTGTCATTTTCCGTTGACCTTGTATGAAGAAGCAACATTGAGACAAGTCATCACCATTAATTAGAAATCAGGGTGTTCAAGAAAAATTGCAGCAGCTAAAATGTTTTTTTAGATATTGCTCAAACTTTGAAGTGAGATTTTTGCATCTACAGATCGATGCTGAGGAGTTTTGTCATTTTGAATTACTGCTCATGTGTTTACAGGCTTTCTCCTTATATAAGTTAAATCTTGGATTCTGTTGGCTGTCAAACCTTGTTGTGATATCATGAAATTAAACTTGCATGAACATGCCTTAAACTCAGATTACAGGTTAGCGCGGAGGAACTTTTCTCCCCTCGGCGGATCGATCTGACGTGAGACGTGCTACCGTCGAACCCCGCGCATCCATCATCCTGCACTCTAAAGGTCAAACAGCCAAGTGACAAAAGACAAATAATTTTTTGAGTGCAGAGGGACTTTAATCATACTTGACTCTGAATGAAGATGGATGTAAAGGGTGAGGAAGGTCAGCGTAGACTAATTTATATTTCCAAGGGCGCACAAACCTTCAACGGCTCTGAGTCTCGGCGGAGACGCCCAGACTTTCCTCTCCCGGGACACGTCCTCCAGCTTTGCCAGAGGGACCCCAAAGAGTTCCCAGGCGACATAATCCTTCCAGTGCCTTAAGGGTCTTCTTCCTTTCGTGGGGCGTGCCCAGACCTCCTCCCCAGGGAGGTGACCTGGAACAGGAGCCTGAGCCCCCACAGCTGGCTTGCTCCTTTCGAATTTAGGAGTGGGGACTCTACCCTGAGCTCCTCCCAGGTCCCACAGCTCATCACTCTGTGGAGGAAACTCATTTTGGCCACTTGCTTCTTGTTCTTCTGGTCATGAGCATAAATGAAGGTACAAAGGTAGATTGATCAGCGATTCGCTCCTCCGACCTGAAAGGCTCAAACTTCCCTTTTTCCTAATTCGGTGCTATAATGATGAAAGGATCGGCAAGATCAGGAGTCACACAGGATCACCAACGCAAGTTTTTAATACTTTGTGACTTTAAGTAAGAGCATCTTGCGTGCACACAAATCTCAGTCATTTCTACCTTCTGGTTTCCAGCAGCCGTGACCAACGATGCCAAAGTCCCGCCCTGAGAGCATTAAAAATGAATCATATCATTTCTCACTGAGACCTACTGTATATACTTGCATCTGTGTGCACATGTTGTAGACAACAGGCTGGAATATATTTATCCACGACAGCTTTGATTTTGCACCCGTTGCACTTTCACAGATTTCTCGAGTTGGATTTAGTTTGTTGTCAGTTTGTGCAAAAAAATTTCAGATGTTGTTTTTTTTAAAAAAAACCCAAAACAACAGAGTAAACAGATTATTCCAGTTGACACCGCGAGCTGCAGGCTTCAGGGCCACACCTAAACAGAGATAATGAATTCCTCTATCTGTGCTGGCATGCTGAGCGCATCGTCTTTCTCCACAGTGGGAAAATTTAGCCAAAAGGCCCGTAAATCAGGATGTGTCAAGGCAAGTGGTGACAAACGCTTGTATTGGCTCCCTTGTTCAATTGTGGGATTTGTTTTACACGTGAATGAATACTCTTACTTTGCTTGGCTATTTTTTAACTTCGAAAGTCAATATGGTCAAAATACACAAACTCTGCAGGCCATCAATTGTGCCTTTTTCCCCTCTAACACTTTCCTGATCAGTCGTTTTCTCAATTGCAATGTTTTGTTTTTCCACTCTTCACGTCTGGGCGCATCTTTTTGCAATTAATTACAAAACAACTGTTGCATCAAAATAAAGTTTCCAAACCGAATGCCAGTGAAACACCTAATATGTTCCCCATTTTTCTATCTCTTGGCTCTTTTGATGTTGATGCAGCAGACCCAATATGTTTGGCTGTCCTCCCTCTGCCTCCTGCCAGTGATATTTTACTGTCTTGGGAAACCGCTCGGGTGATGTCTGCATGTGTTTGTGGATCTTCCAGTCCTGGCTTTGTCATTAGTGCAGCTCATGCAAATACGGTCCCTACTTTTAGGTTCACACACGATATGTAGCATTGAAAAAACTTTTGATTCTCAGTTGTTAAGCAATGAGAAACGTGTTTGTTTCAGTCGGACTTTAATCCACATTCAAAAATCTCTGTGGAGCTACGATCGCATGACGTGTGACGACCCCATGAAGCTTTCTCAGTGGAATCGCGGTTTACGAGATCAACTGGAAGTGAAGCGATTAAGTGTGTTTGGGTATGTGGAGTAACAAGTAAACATTACGTGCATCATAGCGAGCATTAGGGAAGCAAAACTCCGCACTGACCAAGAAAACTGGACTTTTCTGCAAGCACTGGACATGTAAATGACATCTTCTATCTTTTTCTAACTACAATGAAGGTGCAAATGTGCCTCGCAGTGTTTAACAACCACTTAACAACCACAGTTGCACCCCAGTGCAGTTATTTGTTCTGCCGTGCACAAGCTGCCACTGTCTGCGAACCTGAAGCCATTTAAAATGTAGAAAGACATTAAAAAAAAAAGCCAAGAACAAGAAGGTGTTAAACTGAGCTGGAACATTGATCATTTTCAGGATTCTTTCAATTCTTTAAAGACTCAATAACATCGCTAAGCTGAAGGGGTTAACGTGAGCATACCTGAGCACTAATTACCTCTGTTCTCTCAGTCTGTTTTTCCTGAGAAGTCCTCATGCATGTCGGGCTGTAAGGACTTACTGTAGCCTCTGGTGAAGATGATAACTTTTTAACGGCTGCGTGATTTATTTAGGAAACTTTTTACCCCCCCTCTCTCACTTTAAAAGACCACTTGTAGAGGTTTACCTTCGTGTCACACTTGATCATTCCAGCCCGGAGACTGTGTTCGGTGAATCGCAGGCTCTCTGAATTTAGCACACTTTCAACCAAACAGTGGTTAAAGTCGGGCCGCAGTGTTTTTTCCAAGTATTATAGAGCCTTGTTTCACCTCCAGAGTGATAGCGCTGCAGCTTGTTGGAGTCAGAAGTGAACAGGATTGCTTTGCCTATAAATCACAGGGTGAGACAGTTTTACTATAGGCTGTGATCCAGTCCCACTTTTTTTTTGTTTTTTTTATCAGCCTCTTGCAACCTATGTGTATATCAGCTGAACAAAATGTGAAGAAAGAGCTGCAAATTGTACATTTAGAGGCATTCAAGAGTTCACTGCAGCTCACCAAAGCAGCAGAGCCTCAGTGAAAGTTTCCCCAGATAGATTTAATTGGTAATTATCAAAGGAGGGAGAAATTATTCAAAATGTTGGTTTTCACTTCAAGTCCATGTGGAAGTTTACCAGTGTTCCAGTGGGGGTAAGGCTCTTCCTGAAACTGGGAAACTAATGATTGCATGACTCGCTGCAGCCAGCGTGTCTACGTACTTTGGGGACAATAATTTTCCATATTACGAATCTCAGCGGAGGTTTTTAAGGGGAAACTGTGAGTGAAAGTCCGGACGTCCTCTGGGATTCGCAGTATTTCACATGGGCTTGGTTCGCAGTACACAGGAGGTGCATATTTGTGTTTCAAACATAAAAAGTAGTGAGCAAGACACAGCTGTTCTGCTTTCTTTTATCAGTTTAACCTTTTCATAGCTTCTGTGGTGCGAGAGTGCACACTCGAGTAAGTCATGTGTTGGCCATGTTGCCTTTGTTTGTAGTTATGATGTATTTCATGCTCGGATTTGCAGCCAGAACCCTCTGACGAGTCTGTCCGTGAACAAGAAACACATGGGATTCACTGAACACACTTTGCATTGTTGACAGAGTATTTGTATCTAGTGACAATAATGTTGTGCTTTGACATCTGCAGATCCAGAATGCTTGTTCCCGGTGAGCTAAATGCCGTCACACGGCCCTGGATTGACATCCTTTCCTTGATGCGTTTCAGCTCACTTAATGGGCTTCCCCGAGGATCAATAAATAAGCTAATACAAGCGTTAACCCAAGAGGAATTGGAACACATCATCACATCAAGCAGCTCATGCAGACTCAAAGCACTAATACTGTTATTAGAGCTGTGTAATTGAACTTAATGGCACATTTTTTTTGAAATATCTGCTGCCAATCTTATGCTTTCCAAGTGACTTGTTCAAATAAAAGGTGTCGTTTTGAACCCACAAGCAGGAACTGGTTTACACAGCTGTAGGAATACCTGAGAATACGGCTCAGAGTTGTAGCTCCTGCTGCACTCCCCATATTTCCCTCTGACCTTGTACCCTCGCCCGGTTTCAAAGAAATACCAAACACTGAGCGGTTCTATGAGGTAACGTGATCATCAATCACTCCCGGGCGTATTTATTCCCATCAACACAGGTCAGAACACATTCAAACAACTCACAACAGGCTAAGAAACAAATACTTTTGTCTTCAAAACAAAGTGGAGAGTAAGTTACAGCCTGCAACGTATAGGAGACGTCAATAAATTACTGACATATTTGTGACCAGTGCTGAATAATAAAGTCTCAAAAATGTGCAAAAAAAAAGGTTTGACATAAAAATGACAAATCGTTAAAAGTAATGACAAGTTTTAATCTGGAGTGAAGGCGAGCAGACTTGGAAAATACGAGGTCAGGCGAAGGGAAACTCTGCAGTTTTATGAACTTTCAGTGAGAACCAAATGAACATTATAAAAGTTAATAGCAGAGTGGCAGAGATTCAAAGAGCGGCCTGTAAAAATCAGTGAAGCTATACGTTCCTTTCGGCCTTTATTTTTGGTTTCCTCCGCCGAATTCTTCCATAAGTAAATTACAAACGTTAACAGACGATTGTTAGACTCTCTGTTTGTAATTTGCAAAGCAGAACTCAGAAGCTGACACAAAATTCAGCCAAAAAAACACCAGATTTAATTCAGTTCAATAGCAGAGAATCAACAAAGCCACGTGTTTGATATTCAAATCTTGGCTGGATTATTGTTCCTCACTGATTATCGTGTTATCATTCCTATCGCGAGTGTCAAAGACACCCAAGTCAGATTATGCAAAGAATGCAGAACAGGCTGTTTTGGGTTAAATTACAGTTTCACTCCGGCTCCCTAATGTGAGGCAACTGTTCCTGCAGAGCAATAAACAAGCACATGTAAATACCAGCAGGTAAAAAGGTCACAGTATCACTGTCGCTGTTATTCCTCATATTTATTAGCTGTCGATGCTGCGTTTTAAATTTGTGGGTGATATATCGGATATTGGGGACCGCCTTTTATGTTTTGTGGCCCAGAAATATTGGAAACTAATGAGATTTTTCTCCTCCATAGAAGCACAGAAGTAAGATGTAAGATGTGCACATATGCTGCACATCTGTGTACCAGCGTTTACAACAGTAGATGTGTCTTTACAGTCTGTTATTGAACTCACAGTGAGGAAGCAGCAAATTTACAACTTCCTAATGGAGGTTTCCTCTGCTGAGTTAATTAATAATATGGAGACATGATGTATATTTGCAGTTTACACAGTATAGCAATGATGCACTCCCTTTTACCTCCCTCACGCCTGAAACTTGCAGGAAAGGAGCAGAACGTTGCATGTCGACATCCAAAATAAACCATACAGCGATAAGCTACACAGCTGTTACATATAAGTGTTCAATCATTCACAGCTGAATGCTTTCGCTCTCTGTCACACTCTGTTACTGGCATTATTTCAGCCTTCTATTGAAAAAGTCAAAACTTGATCAAGAGTCAGTGAAGTGAATAAAGAGATGGTGATTTTAGATCATGTTTATCACAAAACACGTGCTGGAAAGTGTAAAACAGAATTAAAAGGCGTCATTTTGACATTTTTCGGCTCAAGATTCTTAGAATTTGATACATTTCTCAGTGGATTCGACTAAATAAGTTATGTAATCCTGGTAGTCAAGCTTATGCAACATTGAGTACAATATCCTCTATTGTAATATGTTGAGGAAAAAAAACCTCCAAGTGAAATATGCATATAGGATTAACCCTATGTGTACAAACAATTTCTACGATTGGATAGTTTGGAGTTACATAAAATAATCCTTACCAGAAACACATAAATCTTTTCATTTATTGTGACTATTTTTTATACTTTTTTATAATTTCCACAAGTTCTACACTCCTCTATGAGTGACACTTAAGCCAAAGATCGTCTTATAATACATCCTGTTAGTGACGTTGCGTTGCCTTTATTAGTTTCTGCAGAATGGTGGAGACATAAATGTTTTACAGTCAGTTGTCTGATTAAGGGTTAAGAACAGGAGCTCCAATTCTATATACTTTGTAAATCAACATCTTTTGTTTGTATTGAAAATCTAATAGTGTGTGACAGAGTTGGGCAGCGTATGAAACCGAGCTGAAGCCCGTACTTTATTAACTCCACATGTGTGAAGAGCGTGTCCAGTCTGGTCCCAGTGCTGTGGTATCTGTGCACGATGAATGATGGGAATTTGTCAAACTGCACATGAGGCCTGATGAGGCTCACACGTCTGTCTCCAGGCCCACAGCGACTATCACTCAAGAACTGGTGGCAGACCAGATAATAAAACAAGTACATGGGAGTTCCTGAAAAAAAAGGGTTTCTTTTTCATTCATTATACATGTGGATTTTGCACCGATGCTTTTTAATGACCAAAGCTTTTTCTCCCTTTATAGGCCACATGCTTAAAACAAGCAATTTAATAGTCATTAGTGGCATTTATGCCAGGCTTGCTCATTTATGTGCATGGGCATGATGGTTGAATTAGGAGGGATGTGAAAGGTTTTGATTAAGTTCACAGAGGTATAAAAACAGATAATTTCAGTCCCAAGTCTTCCTGCAGACATACTCTGTTTATGGTAGGATTTGGTGCCATCTGCAGATTGGACTACTAAGTGCAATATTGAGTTTCTCAGTCTTCCTCTTTGTTGCTGACATTGCTGACATTTATTTTCAAAACTACACACAATAATTGTTCAGTTAAAGCAATTAGTATAGCAGGTGTTAGTGTTGTTTGGGTGGTGAAGTTTTTCCAGTCGGGACAGTTTTAGTATTCAACTATCACATAAAATATCACTTGAGAAATGTACATTAAGTTCAATTCTGTGCTGTTATTTCAGGATTTTAAATGCATTTACAGTCTTGATCAAAAGAAAAAAATATTTTTGAAAATGCTGACATTTTTTGTGTTACTTTATATCTGTTTTGCCTATTTTAAAATCAGTAGATCAAAACCTCTATACGTTTCACTTTTCCTGTTTCTTGCAGTTTATCGAATTATTTTGAAAGTACGCGCCGGAAACGTTGTGTTCATTCCCAATGACCATTAACAGCGTTTAAAACATTGCAGCTCCCCATTTGGACCGCTAGATGTCAGTAAAACCCGTGTTTCTGAATTTTCCCCACTTGGCGCCCTCTACTGCCCACTAAGGAAAACTGCATAAACAGTAAAGCTACGAGGACGCCGTCTTACTTCCTGTTGTAGGAATCGCCTTCAGAATTAAAGCTCAGACGTCCGGAAAAAAGCTCCGCGTCAACGACTGCGCGGATCAAGGTCTCCCTCGTGACACTTTTACTCTGAAAACTCCAAGATGACGTAATCTGTAGTAGTTGGAGTAACATCAGCAGACCTCACTTCATTAACGGAGTGGCGTGACAACACAAGGCTCTCTTTACTTTGCGGCCTTTAACGGTTTGACACACCTGACAGCTGCTCCGGACGGGCAGTCGTCGAAAGCTAACCGTCTGTCTGAGGCTCTCCTCGGGATTTCTCGCTCACTTGAGGTAAACGCCGATTTTACAAGCTAACAGGGGGCTAATGCTAACTTCAACGTCGTCACTTTATTATAGTATCAGCGGAGTCGTTCGTGTTTTGTTTGTCCCTGTGCATGTAACACGACGGCGTGACTTCTCAACTAATCGAAGTGAAGGTGTGAGCTGTGCGTTAATAACTTTTACCGCGTGTATTAGCATGGTTTAGCTGACTTTAGTTGCAAGTTATATGTTGACACTATTGACGTATTTCATCAGTCACAGGGACGCAACGTCGTTAGAGCTCACCTTTACTGCCTTTTGTTTGTTGACAGGTATGATAGAGAAGCAGATTAATTCAGATTGTACAAAGTTTGATTATCAGGTTGTGTTTTCTAAGGTTGTTTTTGGATACAGAGCTGCTACTTCACCATTATCACAAGCTGCTTGTTGCATTTGGCCACTTGTTGCAGCTCTGGGTGCATTTTACAGCACAATAGAAGGTAATCTGTAGTACACAATAGCTACTCTGTGTCGCTTGGCTCATGAGTATTTATAGATACTGAAATGAAAGGTTGGCCATCATTATGTTATTAAAGCAGTCACCCACCAACCTCGGGCTTCCTAAATCAACTTCGTTAGAAAAGATAGAAGTCAGATGACTTCCAGGAGATAGAATTAGGCATTGAGAGTGTGACTGACAAAACCTATTATCATATGTGTGAATTAGACTTGGAGTCAGGTTTCGTGAGCGGCTGTAGATCAGGTGTGGAAGGATTGTAACGAACCAGTTTAACAGGACAAATTCAGAACCTCCTGATTTGAGATATTAGCTCATTTAACAAACCGTGGTGTCTGATATATTGTTTTTCTCAATAACCTGGACCCTGTTGTTTTCAGAGGGAATGGAGAAAGCCAAACAAGATGCATTTGACAATGCCAGACTTGAAGTAATCAAAGATGGCTATCAGAGGGCCTTTGAGTGCATCAACAAAGGACTCACAGTCGATGAAGCCGGAGACAAGGCTCAGGCCCTGGAGCTCTACAAGCAGGGCCGCAAGCACCTTCTCAGGGCCATCAGCGTGCCTTCCCAGGGGGACGAGTGTGTGGGGAGCTCCTGGGACTCAGCCAGACAGATGCAGCAGAAGATGCAGGAGACTCTGAACAACATCACCACCCGCATGGCTATTCTGGAGACCAGCTCCGAGCAGGGATCACCGCCGGATGTGTCAAGTCAGGCACAACTCTACCCAAAGCTCCCGACCAAAGAAAAACCTGAGAGGCCTGCTGCAGCAAAAGTCCACCCTCCCAATGGACAGCCAGCTGGAGCTGCGGGTGAAGCGGGTGTCTCGCCGACCAGACACCCAGCCGAACAACCTCCAGCGTATTCTCCTCAGGCTGCCGACGGCCACCTCTCTATTTCCTATGGAACTGAGTCGGGGGAAATGTCGTTGGTTGGAGAGGAGTTCTACAGCCGCACGTCCAACTCCACGCCGTCGCCTCAGAGCGTCGGGGAGGAGGGAGAGGAGCTGCTCTACATCCCGCACGGCGTGCAGATATTTTTCGTTACACCCGAAGGGCAAGTGAGCGCGCCGTCGTACCCGGGGTATCTGCGGTTGGTGAAGTTCACCAGCGATCACTCGGAAAGAGCGCCTGCGCGACCACCAGCTTTCCTGCAGGTAAGACCCCACAAGAACACCTGTCCTTTACTCTGTAGAGTAAGTCAAAATTAAGCATTCATGAATTCCCATGAAACTGAAAATACAATGGCGGACAGGATGCAATCAGACACCCTCGTGACTGCCTGGTGCAATGAAGGCATGTGAAACGTCATCCCTGCAGCGTCACCGGCCCTCTTTGGCCTGATTCTTGCCCTCTAATCTGATTCTGTAAGACGTTTACTCAATATGGAGAGTGAGTCACCAGTGGGAGGACACAGACATGTTAATGATCAATATCCCCTTAACTTCTGGACCTGCGCATGGGGGGAGGGGGGGTGGTTTAATCCCACTGGCTGTGACGTCACCCTGCAGGGAATCCTTTTTCAGCACCAGCTTGGTTTGATGAAGACGGCGCCTGAGTGCTAATTGCCTTCATTTTAAAGTTGAGCTGAGTTTTAATTATGAATAGCTTTATTCATAATGCACCTTAAGCAAATTCTGTGTTGGCCAAAGAAAAACATAAAAGTAAATGAGAATATTGACAAAAACAGGAGTGAATTGAGTAAAATCGTCCGGACAAAGCAACAGAATTTAAAACTTGTACGTTATGCATCTAGTTTAAACTGCAGTGCTGCCCTGGAGGCATCCTGTTGATGTATTTACTGTTGGCCATGATGTGTTTGGAGCAGCTCTTCAAAGAAGTCCTTTCACCAACGATGACGTGAAATGTTGTCAAAGATGGAAATTCAGCCAAGCTCAGACTGAGAAGTCCACAGTGTTTAACAATTACCTAACAGGGTTTTTTATTCACTGTGACACTGTGCTGAATGCTTTTTACTTGGGAAGCCTTTCTTTAATGACTGTCAGAAAGAATTATTGTTGATGAGTTTACAGGTCAGCAGGTCTGTGTACTACAACACGGTTAATTTGTGCACATACAGAAATAATATCAAATGCAATTGAAGAAATATTCATTCTTCTAGCACATTTCCTAGTGTGACAACTAAATATTAATACAGTTGATAAAAAAAAAAGAGAACATGAATTTTCATGCATTTCCAGATTTTTTAATACACAAAATAAATCTATCAACACTATTTTTAACAGTTAATTTATTTATATTTATAAAAATGTTTTGTATCTGTTGAATTCTTTGAGTTATCACCTGTGAATTGTCAGCACTTGTTCCCTATACCTATCCTCACTAATTCTACAAATCTTTGAAATCACTCGCTCAATGTTTTCAATCTTTCCAAACATTTGGAAGCAAATAACCAGAGCATAACGATGAGATAAGAAAGCAAAGTTATGTAATGTTTGGTTGATGGATTGTTTTGCTGCCTTTTCATTCGTTTTTGGGTTTTTTGCCTCCTTGTGTTCTCTGGCAGTCGCCAGTCATGAGACTGAAACTTGACTCTGTGCTGGGGACTTTCCCAGGTGCTGTTGCCAGTGGGTGACATCAGGGATTCACATGAGTGAAAGTAATTGTGTAAACCCTGTAATCCTGTTAGACGGCGACGGCGTCCTCTGGCTTGTGTCCTCTGTGACGTCTCACTAATCAGAATCATACTCGACACATCAGACGCTCTCTTTTTCAGGGCTTCTTTGACTGTTTAGACCTTTTTATTTGTCTTGAGTCACGTGAAATCATGTTTCTCACCGGATATTAAGGCACCTCACTGCAGATAAATGTCAGTGTCCCTTTCATTTGTGTATTTTTGTCCCATGGTATCTCTGTTTATCTTTTCCTCCGACCCCGGCAGGTGTGCGACTGGCTTTACCCGCTCATGGCCATGGACTCACCAGTGTTGCTGTGCAACACCGGCGTGTTTATGTTTCCGGACATGATGGCGCCGGCTTCAGGCTATTACGTGGGAGTGGTGTTATCCTCGGAGCTTCCTGCAGCGGACAGGGAGCTGTTCCAGGACCTGTTGTCCCAGATGACAGACCTCAGGGTTCAGGTCAGTCCTTGCTTGTTTGCACCTGGGACACATCTGGGACCATCTCTCCCATTCATACTTGTAAAGCATTGACAGCCAGTTATTCACACTGTTTTGCTCCGAGAAAGTCCTCCAAATTTTTCCACTGCTTGAGATATTTCATGCCACTAAAGAATTGTTACACAACACCCCAAACCAATCAGAAAATCCTCTTGTGCCGGGGGGGCAGGGGGGGGGGGGCACAGTGAGCTATTTTAGGAAAATGACTCTGCGGTTCAGGCTTATTGGCGTGATTGGTTCATATTTATGCTGCAGACATGAGCTACGGCTTCTAATGTGATGCATAAACAAGCTAATTTGGAGCTACTCTAGAGTATTTTCCACAAAAAAATTAGTTTTTTACTTATTCATCAAGTGCAAGAAAAACAAAGCCTTAAAATTAATAGAAAATAATCTTCCTCCTCCTTCTTACAATGCTTTGAAGCTGCAGGGCTGGAAAGTCTCCATCTTTTTGGCCTGACATGAAACACTTGGTCCTGCTCTCTTCTGATTTGGCTCGCCTCCCAAAGTTCCCCCTGCCTCAGCATTGTGGGGATTTGAGGCAGGCAGGTGAGGGGAATTAATCAGTTCTAATGCTCTTATCTGCAGCACAACCTCAGAGCTGCAGCTTGAAAGACAAGTGCCAGTTCAGCCGCGATGAGTGTAGAGATGCAGGTTCAGAGCGACGACAAACGAGGTCGCTTTTGATGAACGCTGTCAGGCTGGTTTTCTTGTCTGATGGAGGTGATACCTCGCCACAGAGTAAGCACTTTTGTCTTGTTCATATTCCTTAGTGTGACGAGGAAATTTTGAGGTTTGGAGCTCTGAGATTTCTCAGTGCACACGTTTGAAAACGACAGTCTGTTTGGGGGCAAACAAATGGCCCATTGTAACGAGGAACCCAGAATGAGAGGTGGTATTGTGAGCGTTGGGCTGTTTCCTGTGAGCGAGCATCCAAACAGAGATGCGCATGGCTCACACAAACAAGGGATGCACAAATACGTCCCGATTTCTGCCCAAAAGAACTGAAGTTTATCTTCGAGTTGCTAATTGATGTGTCTCTGCGGTCAGGCTCCAGATGAAGCCGCAGACAGCATCAATCTCAGTCAGAAGGTTCCCATCGCTGCACCTGAGGCGGCGACTGCAGCAGCAGCAGCAGAGAAAGAAAAAGAAGGCGAGGAAGTAGCGGCGAATGAAGAGGAGAAACCTCTGCCTGAATGGAGTGAAAAGGTGGCAAGTGGAATCCTCACAGGTGAGTTCCAGTTCTGCTTTAATCCTTAAATATGTCCCTGTTAAAATTTTTTTTATCTTATCATCCCTTTTAGTCTTTTCCAGTGTCTTCCTGCATTCACAGACTTTCATTTTGTCCAAATCTCGTGGAAATGCGAATGTTTAGGAGTCAGGATGACTTGTCAGAGTTCACAATGTACATTCAAAGCAATGTGCTTCAATGAAATCTAGAACAAACCTTTAATTTGGAACGTTTCTACTGAAAACATGTAGAAATCCAGAGCTCTCTGACATTGTTTTATTGAGCTGTTGGAATTCACATCCGTCTCGTGAATCTGGGTGATACGAGTGCTTTTAAAAGACTGTTTACTCATCTCTGACTCACTCTCTGTGATCCCGTCAGGTGCGTCCTGGTTAAGCTGGGGTCTGGTGAAAGGAGCCGAGTACACCGGCAAAGCCATCCACAAAGGAGCGTCCAAACTCAGGGAGCACATCACTCCGGAGGACAAACCCGCCCACGTCAGCCCCACGGTCACCAAAGGCCTCCACGTGGCCAAGCAGGCGACGGGCGGCGCCGTCAAAGTCAGCCAGTTTCTGGGTGAGCCTCACTCGGTGTGTGTCGTTGACCTTGTGAGCCTTCGTTTGGCAGCGACTGGAACTTATTAATTTAAGTAATGCTGTGATGTCGCCGCAGTGGACGGCGTGTGTGCCGTCGCTGGCTGCGTGGGCCGAGAGTTGGCTCCACACGTTAAAAAACACGGAGGCAAGCTGATCCCAGAATCCATGAAGAAAGACAAGGAGGGGCGCTCGAACATCGACGGGGCCATGGTGGTGGCGGCCAGCGGAGTGCAAGGTACACGCACCGTTCACATCGATCACACCTCAGGTGTGTTACAGAGTGTTTGACTGTTAATGAGGAAACTTTTGTGTAGGATTTGCCACCATGTGGACTGGTTTGGAAGTAGCAGCAAAGGACATCGCTACAAATGTGGCGTCAGAAACCGTCACCACCATAAAACACAAGTAAGTCCATACGTGTTGAATTACTTGTCCGACTACAATCGCATGTTGAGTCCACAGTTGTTCACTGCTTGCTCATCTGGTTTCTAATGTGTGTTTTTGCAAACGGCCTCTTGAGTTATTGCAGCAGAGCCAAAACGGCCCCTCACTCATCATCCTCTTCGACTTGCTTTTCAGATTTAGGGGTCTCCAAAACGTCCTTGACCCTCCTAGTGAGACGACTAATACTTTCTAACTTCAGCCATTCGACTCTTTTTACACCACTAATCACAAACCTACTGCGTTCACCCGTTTACTTCCTGTACCTTGAGGTGCTGCTTTTCCTCTTGGTCCTAATTTATACTGTTTGCTACCCAAACATCTGAGGATCTTCCTGTGATCTTTGTTCTGGTGTTGCATGGTCTCATTTTGGTTAAAGAATCCTCTCATGGAGTTGGTGACTGAGGTCTGAAGGGTTGTGAATTATCGTGACATGTCCTCTCCCTACCTTGGTAAAATGATGCGTTTGTGGGAGAAACGGTTATCGGGATGTAATTCCAGCAATACTGAATGTATCGAGTTGACAAACTGCCAGTTATTTTCACCAAAACACTCGAGTGTGACCAGCTGCCTGCTTCAATTGTGCTACAAACACTCTCAGGGTATAAAATCAGTGGCTAATTCTGGCAGAGAAACGTCTCTGTGCCACATTGTGCTTCTGCATGGGTGTCTTCCCCTCACATTCGGCATGGCGGCTTCGCAGTCCTCGCGCTGCACGTCGATCACCTCTCACCGAACCTCCCCCTGCCCGTCTCTGTCTCCAACCCCCCTGCCTCCCCTCCCCCTGCTTTCACCCCCCTTCCCCCACTCTGAACCCCTGAAGGTACGGGGCAGCGGCGGGACTCGCCACAGACCACGCTGTCAATTCTGCCATGAACGTCGGGATCACTGCCTTCAATATCGACAACCTGGGAATCAAAGCGGTGGTGAAACGGACTGGCAAGCACACGGCGCAGGCTATCCTGGAGGACTACAAGCTGCAGGAGAAACCAGAGAACAGCAAGCAAGTGGCGAAACCAGAGAAATAGATCAAGGATGATCCACTGCCTCACTTCCTTATGCCTTAAAACTCAATTTATATTTTCTATTAGATTAATCTATATTTAATAATTTATGAAATATGTCCTATATTTACAAGATAACCTCTAATGTATGCATATCCTATAGTTTGATGCAGCTCCCGAGCACTTTAATCTTTTTTCTCTAATATAGATGTGGTGACTTATTGTGGCTGGACCTGAGTCAGATGATATAACCAAAACTAGAGAGCGAGTTTATGTGTTGATGTATAATTAAACCTTCAGGTAACATTCCTTAACGAACTTACAGTTAAGCGATGCTGTCTGTGCTCGGAAAGCATCTCAAGGGTTCTGGAGTAGACGCAGGTGCACCTCGTGTGTTATTACATAGTTTGAGATAATGATGGAAAAATGTGTCACTATTCGTATAATATTCAAAGTATGTTTTATTCAGTGTACTCGGTAAGTTGGCTCCACTGTTTTTACTGTGTGTGTCATGACGTGTTGTCATCACTGCTGCTGACTGTGCCTACGAATATGAAGTGATGATGCAAAATAAATAGAACGTTTTATGAAAACTGAGCTGCAAAACTTGATCGCTGTCGGTCTCATTCTGTCTGTTTGAAACAGGGCTCAAAAATGTCTTTCAACTGTAAGTCTGAAACTGCCTGAAGACATGTGATGTGCTGGAATCAGCGTTGGTCTCTTTCTCCCACGTTTCAAACAAGCCGACAGTATTTATTGATTCCTAAACTGTGGTTTAACAACACGAGCAACTAACACATTTCTGAACAGTTTTTTTTTTTTTTCAAAAGGCTTCAGCTTTAAACCTTCATCAGTTCCTGTTGCAAACTGAGATTTCTCTTCTGCCTCAAATACTTCAATAAATCAAAGTAATTAAGCAGTTGTACGATTGTGTGTATTTGCTTTGTACTTTAATGGAGAACACAATTGAGCGTAGTGAACTCCCGCTGACACCAAATTGCTTTAGGCTGTTAATCTTAGCTCATACCAACTGCAACAACTGCCAGAATCCAGTCAACGCTTTGACTTCTGGGCTCTGATAACTTAATGCTGAGTAGTTTGTGTACTTTTACAAGTGAGTATCTTCAAACGGTGTAAATTTTCTAACTGATGAAAAGTTTTGTGGTCTGAATCTCTTTTTCTCCTGATGGTTAACAACTACAGATTCGGGTGAAATAACAAACTGTAATTTTTGCCTCTGCAATAAAAGTTACATTTTTCAGCCAAAAAAATCTACTTTCTGACAGTTAACATCACATAATACACAAGAACTTGGTCCCATTGGTGCTGAAACAGTGTGGCTGAATTGCTACTCATGTTAAAGACCACGAAGTGAGGTTCACAGACAGACGATGGGTCTGTCCGGGTCTTTTTCCACAAACTGAATTGGGAAACATTGATCGTGACACACTGGCAGCACTGGTCCCAAGAGAACAGTCGATTAGTCCCACAGTATTGGCATGCACACAGGGTGGTCCGGCTGTCGGCCTGACCGAGCGCTTCAGTCACCAACAGAGGGTCTGGTTCAGATAGGAGTTGACAGATTTAGTCATTTGAAGGTCTTCCTTTCTTTATAGCTGAGCCATGCGCTGAAAAAAACAACTTGTTTTATACTGAAATATTATAGCTGCTGTCCTGCTTTTGAGGAGGTGATTTGGAGGCAGAGTTTCCTACACCGGGTCTGCTGCACAGCGAGCGCCAGCTTGGTCAGTCGGCGAAAGGGCGCCATAAGTTCAGTTGTTCTGATTTGCGGTCTGGAACCAGCGAAAATAAATATTTCACAAGGCTCTTTGTGAATGTGCATATCATCAAAACTGCCAACACCCGAGTGATTTTGAATTACCATTCAAGGAGTTTGAACTGCATCTCTGCTCCTTGTCAGACGAATTTCATATCGAGAAACATCATTTGCATGATGAAATCGAGATATAAGAGGATGAAAGAGCTCCTCTCTGACTGTTCAGGTGCTGCTGTTTATAATGCAATCTGTGATGTGCTCCCACCTTTATTCAATAAACCCTGAAAAGCTTCAAGAAGGCTGCATTTGAAGCCTGACATAGTCCCTCATTCAGAGTATTCACTCGAGAGCCGTAAATGTGATTTAGGTAAACTTCAATCTCAGCCAGGTGTCGCCCCCCCCCCCAGACTTTTAGCTAATTGCCTGATCAGCAACCTGACTTTGTCAGATTTCCTTCAAATCTCAGGATAACAAAGTTACGCCTTCAACAGGCCAGTTGGACCAGAGCCCTCAAATAATGTAACTGTTGGCATGTTGGCACTGTTGGAGGAAAAAGGCTGACAGATGTGAAATACTTCGGGCGTTTATCTGAAACCCTTTCCAACTAATTACTCACAACAGGAAATCGGCCTCGGGATAAATAACAGTCTGCAGCCAGAAGCTTGTTTACAATTCACAAATATAAACTATCCACCAAGAGAAGCTAAATTTTAATAAACAATAACATTTAAAATTAAGCCCACGCATTTAAAATGTAGATGTGGAAAAACTGGAACTTAAACTTACTGGTTTAGGTTCGAATTATTGCGAACTTGTGTCATTGTGTTTGTAAATTATTTCATAAAAACAGTAAACAACCAGCTTGTTGACAGACAATCAGCAAACCAGTGTTAAGCAGCCACGCCTTAATTTGGGGGGAAAAAAAACTGTTTATTTGTTTGTTTATTAAATGACCTTCTTCCTCTCTTCCTTTCATGTCTGTAAACGCTTCTCTAAAGCCGTTCGCCCTTAACGAGAACGCGCTTTCAATTACCGCTGTGACACCTGCGAGTGCGCGCCTCCGGCTGCGCCGCGCACGCGCCGACACCCGAGCGGTCCGATAAATCACTGCAATGGGAGCGAGGAGCGAGAGGAGTGAGGGAGGGCGGAGGACACCGGCTACAGCCCTGCCTCCCATCTGCATGTGAGCGCACCGCGGAGTAGACACACGGCAGGAAGCCACCATCGCAGGGGCAATAAAGGGACGCATGGTTCATCCGAGGCGTCAAATAAATAAGAGATCATCTGAGACGCGCTCCGCTCGCGGATACTACGCATTAGTCTGCATCTGTCCTTAGCGAAAAGGTAAGAAAAAACACCGGAACAAGGGGGGGAAAAAAACCCTTTCCTCTCCTCTTTGCATGTTTGAAATGTTCGTTTTGCGACATTGCTTTTAGTTATAATCTGTAAAGAGACTTAATCTCTTAATACTGTGTTATCTGCAGTTGATGCGTGTGGATTTTTTTATTTTTGTGAAGTCTGAATGGAGACACACCAGGGAGCATGAAATGGGTGTGACATGCTACTCCATAATGTGTGTCTGGGCAGCAATTGCAGCATGAGAGCTTGTGTAAGAGCTGGAGCAGGTGTACAAGCGACCGCTGGCACGCTGGACCTCATTTCCCTGGTGGAGCTTCAAGTCAAGAAGGCTTCTGTATCTTTTACAGGTGCTGTTCTTTCTTTCTTTCTTTTTTTTAATTTCATTCAGAGGGTGATCGCACTGCACAGTCATGGAGCTGGAGCACTTCGACGAGCGGGACAAGGCTCTGAGGTACACCCGGAGAGGCTCGAGGGGCAACGGGCTCCCCAGTCCCACCCACAGCGCCCACTGCAGCCTGTACCGAACCAGGACGCTGCAAGCGCTGAGCACCGAGAAGAAGGCCAAGAAGATCCGCTTCTACCGCAACGGCGACCGCTACTTCAAGGGGATTGTGTATGCCATTTCTCAGGAGAGGTTCAGGTCTCTGGAGTCGCTGCTCGCTGACCTCACAAGGTCCCTGTCAGACAATGTCAACCTGCCCCAGGGGGTGCGCTCCATATACACCATCGATGGCACCACCAGGATCACCAGCATGGACCAGCTGGTGGAAGGTGAGCTGGGCTGGTCAGAGGCAAAATATGCACCAGAAATATGTAAATATCACCAGTAATTTTTAAGTGTCCTGTATCACTCGAATAGTAAATGTAGCAGGTATTGTGCAAGAGCTGAAAACAATGTTAGTCCTGGTACAAGCAAGCTGTATCAGATGACGAGTCTCAGCGCCAAGGTGATGTCTGATGCGCTGGCGAGATAGCTCACATGTAATAAGATGTAACACAAAACATGCATTAATTACGAGCTCGCTAATACTAATACTACTACGGCTCCTTCTAAAACTATTACTACTATTACTATTACTACAACTTGCTTCATTTGATTACCCCTTTCAATCAGGTCTCGATATGTACTTGTGTTCTTGCACCATCTCTTGTCTCCTCGCTGATGACGTGTCTTCATCTTCTCAGGAGAGAGTTATGTCTGTGCCTCCATCGAGCCCTACAAGAAGCTGGACTACATGAAGAACGTCAACCCCAACTGGGCCGTTGGCGCCAAGACCGGCGTGCACGCGCGCGATTTTTCCTCTCTGGGCAGCGCCAAGGCCGGATGCCCGGAAACCAAGGAGACCAAGGACTTCATCAAGCCCAAACTGGTCACGATCGTTCGCAGCGGTGTGAAGCCACGGAAGGCGGTGCGGGTCTTACTCAACAAGAAGACGGCGCACTCCTTTGAGCAAGTCATGACCGACATCACGGATGCCATCAAGCTGGATTCTGGGGTGGTCAAGAGGCTCTACACTGTCGACGGCAAGATGGTAGGTGCTGAATCACCACGTGTTGGGCTTGTTTTTTTAAGACTCTCAATGGTCATAAATGGTGTTCTTGCATCTTGAAACTAGGAAAGTTACCATTTGGGAAGTTTGTATTTTCCATTTCACAATGTGCAGTTTACAATAAGCACAATAACAAACAAGCAGCTTTTCCAACATTAACAGTGTCACCTTAATTCTGCTGTTAAAGTACAGAAAAGAAACAAACTAGCTTTCTTGACCAAATAGGAAGATATAGTCATGTTTAGGAACTATAATCCACCATGACTTTTCTTTTTATTATTTAATTTACGTGTGAAATCGTCTGCATATAAGCTGTTTCTAAAGCTTTACAGTGAGTCAGCACAGTGAGTTTATTTTCCAACTTTTATTATGAAATGTGCCTTTTCAAGAGCTCCAAAACCTCCCACTCTCATGTGCATTTTTCTCACTGGCACGGCTCAGACCTTTTAGTGCATCAAAAATGCACCACAGCTACATTTCTCGGCTAGTTACCCTCTTTATCCAAGTTTGGGTTGCAGGGGCTGGAGCCGGTCCCAGCTGACTGCTGGTAGACAGCAGGCTGCGTCTGCTTGAACTCAAACCAACAAGAATCGAGGTGTCACTGGTTATTCGAAGGAGCATGTCTTTGGACGCGCTCCTTTCTGGGGTCTTTATGTGTGAAAGCACTTTTGTTGCTCTCCAAAGCCAAACAGGAAGCGTGACACAGTGTGTATTCAACCTCAACATGACAGTCAACAGCTGCGAGATTCAGGCCACTTTGGTATCAAGTTGTTTTAGGTGGAAATATTCTGTGAACTCTCGGTTCTGTCATTTCTTACCTGTTGCGAGCGCAAAACGTTTCTCTAGCATCAACGTGTTTTTTAAAACTTCCATTTAGAGCAACTGTGATTGACCTTTTTTTGAAGTGAAGCAGTGAGACTGATTGAATCTGAAAGTCGGAAGCAGAGCGGCCTGAGTGCTTCGTACCAGAGGGAGCACGATTCTCTCATGGCGTCTTTTCTGCACCACTTATGCGTTAATTGCTCACCGGTGGGAAATGAGGAAGTGAGCTGTTGTCAGAGGAGAGCGAGCAGCGTGGCCTCTGTGTGTTGGTCCGTACCACATCTGGACGTCATTTCATACAGGTGTTCTGCTGCTTTGTGGCGCTGTCTGTAGCAGAAAGAGGTAAATTCAGGCTGTCACGTGTGAGACATGTGGAGGTTTTAGGGAAATGGAGCTTTGCCCCTGACATTAGCGGTGGTCTGGTCTGCGCTGCACTCGTGTCTCGGGGAAGTGCTTCCTTATCCAAAGAGGCAGAAAGCCCCGTAGGTTCAAAGTCACCTGGGAAAATTTGCTAAATGTATTACATTAAATGGGTTTCTAGGGCTCCAGCTCATATTTCCACCAACAGAAGCACATTATTAAGTTGATTTTCACTCTGGATGTTCCTGTCAGACAGGCACACTGATCAGTTGCACTGCTGTCTCCAGTATATGTTTAATGGACTTTACATAGGAAAAAAATCAATATTTACATCTCTATACTTTGATGTTGTCCATGATAGAATTACCATATTCCACACTGAATTGTTCACAAACACCATGCATAATAAATCTAATGTATGCAGAGGGAACACGGCTTGCGCACAGCTGTGTCGGGTCACAGAAAGTTTATTTTTAACAGCTTAGAAATCCACTTTAACTCATGGAGTCAAACTACTCAGGTTTTATACATGTCCATTGGTAAATATTAAAAATCTGTTCAATATAATGTTGTTGCATGTTTCTCATCTTGCTTGGGGAAACTCGTGTCGCAGGTTCAGGCCAGTCACTGCTGTGAGTTTCAGTTGTGTTGACTGTCTTAATGTTAAGTGGCAGCTGCACAAAGAAGTGATGGAGCGTGCGTGGCAGTAATCAGCGGCACACGCTGCCAGTTTCACTTCGGGAATCCTTTTGAACAAAAGTAGTTTCTCACCAAGTCTCTTTTGTCTTCTGACGGGTCCTATAGTAAAATGGTTCCCTGCGCCGGTTGCTAAGGAACAGCCTCTGCGGCAGAGCGGTGCAGTAGTGATGTCAGGACTGGAGGTGTATTGTGAGAGCGCTTGCGGACGCAGCGCTCGGTCTGCCGGCCTTATTATACACATGGCGGCGGGATGGAGCACATGGCTGAGGCATAATCCTCGTACGGGAGTCATTGTGTGCGAGTGTGCGCAGGGAACAGTCGGGGATTTCGACACGAACAAACAAATCTGCCTTCGCACAGCCGCCGCGCTCTCAGAAATACTCACAAAGCACAATTGATCATGGGACTGCAGTAAGTCTTACTACAATGCCAGATAATGTAATGTATGATTAACTCTGGTTTTACTAAACAGAAACCTGACTTCATTTTAGGAGCTTTATCGGGGGTATTTGATGTATTTAACGGTTAATACACGCTTGGCCGAGTAGCGCTTCACCACACTCTTGCTGCTTTTTGAGTGATGCTGCGTCTCCAGATGGTCAAATACATTTATGCACCCGCCGGCATCAAAGGGCCCATTTTCACGGGTGATTTACCTTTTTGTAATCAACATCTCTGCTTTTGGTCTTGAGACAAACACCAGCTGACAACTGAAAGCACCAATTAACTTTTTCTGCTATATTCATCTGCAGTTTTTATCAGTAGAAAACTGAACAAGCGTGCTTAGTTGTTGCTCTGAGTTGATATGTTGTGATTAAGCTTCAGTTGAGGGTCTTCAAACTGTGAATAAACACTGCTTGTGATGCTGCAAACAGGTGCATATGATCTAATTGCGCGATACGAACGCACTGTGCTCTAAAATGTGTTGCTAAATATTAAATAAAGGCAAGATCATTATTCTTTTTATCATCTCCCGTCACCCAGGCTTTGTTTTTCTGCAGAAGTGAAGCCCAAGATTTGAGTGTTGACTTATTTATTTTGCACTCGTGAGTCATGTCTCCATTTGTGAATCTGTTGAGTGGGTGACTCCCGCGGTACCGCTGACTCACCGCAATCCTCTTTCAAGGCAAGTTCGATTGGACACAACTGAGGTAGCGTTCTTTAAATGCGCCGCGATGACTGATCTAAGTGATCTATTGAATCATTAACCGAGTGGATTCTGAGAGTCAGTCGAGCGTAACTGCATTATGCACAGCAGTAATTTGTCCGCGCCAGAGTGAATGTCATCTCGTTTTTGACGACATGTCAGCAGTCGACCGGGGGCCACTGCTCGACTTGGCATCGGCACATGAAAGCCGCCGCGTAATCCTGCATGGCGAAGTGATGTTTCACTGGCTGTGATTAAACAGGCCCGTTCAGGCTTCAGGAATTGGTTACAGACTGGAAGCGGCTCTGAGGTTTTGTGCCCGGGAGCAGGCTCCAACTTGTGTGTTTCCATTTCGTCTTGCTCCTGTTGACCTTGACTCCGCCACTCTCCACCTCAGCCTGCAAGTCGCCCACAATTAATCTCTTCTGGTCTCCTTTAGACCACAGACACCAGTGCAGAAACCAGCATCACGGCTCGTTGTAACGTCAGCTGGCTGTCAGAAAGTGATCGGAACTGAAAAGTCAGTGAGTCGGTGTGAAGACGTTTGTGTTTATTGTTTTCTGGGACCCGGAAAACGTTGTTTTATCAGTGGGGATTAAATGCTCTTCAGTGGGAACAGTTTTCTCTTGCATTACTTGTAACCAGAGATGATACGCGAGGACGGGAGTGATGGGACACTGTCTGGCTTCCCCACGCGTCCTGCTGTGACTTGGCCTGTAAACACAGAGCAGCAACTTGATCAGTGAGCTGCAGCTTTCAGTCCCGAAAAGACTTTTTGTCCTCTTATCTTTTTGTCTGAAAGGCGACCATTTTAGCTAAAAATAGAAAACTGCTCAAACTTTACTGCAGGGGATAAAAGAACTGCGTCTGTGACTTTGTATGCGTGGTTTTGCAGTGACAATATGTTAAAGTTATATTCACAAGTCCCAGTTAGTGCCTGATTGTCAGTGGCTGTTTAGGACAGACGTTTTTATCGACTGACTTCCTCTCACAATGACACTGATTACTCATCAGTTCTCAAAGCAGCTGGACTTATGTCACCTTTGTGCCCGGATTTAAATTACAGCACAGCAAACCTCCCATTAAAGCAGCTCAGGAGCGAAACAGACTCTTCCCCGTTTGACCATAAAGAGGACGAGGGGCTGTTGTTGTTCTGGTGTGCTGATGGACCAACTGCTGTGTTCTGTCTCGCACTTCTACGGGAGCTTCAGCTTCCTGGGGAGCCCCACCTGTCCTCGGGATCAGTGGTTTTGCTTTCCATCGTGTGTCCTCCTCTGTGTTATATAGTGTAGGCTCACTCAGATCAGTTAGCTTTCGTCGCATGCATCCCGTCTGCTGTGATTTTTCTCGAGAGCAGCTGTTTCTGCTGGAGGAAATCACAGATGAAGCCCTGACGATCGATGTTTGCATGAGATCCAGCGAGACCACCACCGGGAGTGTGTGTGAGTGTGTGTCAGTGAGTGTGTGTGTGTGTGCAGGAGGGCCAATGGCCAGCATAATGGAGCTGCAGTGTCATTGAGCCAGAAGGCACCAGTGATCAATACCAAGCATCACATTCACAACTGCCCCAGTTCTGCTGCACCATGGCAGGCAGTGGATCTCCCTCCTTCCTGGGGTGAACGATGGAACTCATTAAAGCTTCGGCTGTTTTTATGAATCGTTCTGTGTTTTGGAAGTATAACTTGCTGTTTTGATTGCAAAAAGGTTTGAAAAAAGGCTTTTTTTTTGGTCAAATGATCAACATATATGATGTTGGATTTGTTATATATGTTTTATATTTGCTCTCTGCAGTTTTATCCGTTTGTGGATCTTAAAGCAGTCGAGGAGGAGGAGGAAAAAGAGGAAGAGAGGGAGGAGGAAGGAGAGGGGGGAAGAACTGAGAACAAGAGGGCATCACAGCGGATCAGAGAACATTCGCAGAGAAAGGGGTCAAATGAAGCGCCCTTCTGGACCCCCTGTTTTTGTAGCTGAGTGACCTTTAGCTGGTCGGAGCTGGTTTGGCTGCAGGTTGCTGTTGAGGTTCTCTGATCTGTGTTGACAATAGATGATCCAATACTTAGCTCAAAAAGAAAGATGTCAGAAAAGTTGTCTTTAGATAAAATCTGTTCATTTCCTTTCATGTAAATGAGGATTTTTACAGCGTTGTGACAGCATTAACTGGATAATAACTTGACATTTGGAAGGCGGACGGCAACGTGGACGGTCTGTGCTCGTCTCCTCGGCTGGTTTTCATTGCTGTGTCTCAGCACTTAAGTCATCTTTTTAGACTCCTGCTGAACTCAGCATGGTTCCTAATGATGAAATGATGAATAATGAATAAATATCAACATTTAGCACTTTGAATTATTCATGATTTTAAGAGGGATCTCTATCTTCTAATTAGTCGGCGTTAACATTGCGAGCGCTGTCTTTGTTCTGAATCTTAAAGTTTGTGAAATCGTCGTTCATCCTGATTCGCACCTATTCTGTATCTTGATCTGCGAGTCGACTTTGGCACAGAACGGCAGTTTCTTACTCAGCAGCCTGGTGGAGAAAACACACTTGGAGCCAGAGAACAACACAAAATTCCCTCTCACTTGCCACTTACGTGGGGGTGTCAGCCTGCACAGGCTTGGCAGTTGCCTACTTCCTAATGCTTCCTCAACAGCGCTGAAAAAGCAGCCTGTTGTTATCCAGCAATGCATGAGACATTGTGCAAAATCATACCTGTTTTCTGTGTCTCTTTATAAACTCCTGGGGGGCCGGGAAAGATCAAACGCTGTCAATATGGGACAGCGTTTTGTTCTGCAGCTTTCCCTCTTCTGTTCAAAAAGCAGGAGCTCCACATTATCTGGCACACGGTGAACCAGAAACATGTTTCTTTTTCAGGAGAGTCATCAGATTCTGCATTTATTTATATCTCTGCAGCCAATGAGACGGGATTTTGGCTTAATGAAGGCAGCAGATGTCTCCACTCAGCAACCCAGTCTCTCTTTGTGGAGAAACAATGATTTTCATCCCTTTGTTTGGTGGAAACAACAGATTCGTGGTCATCTTGTTGATTTGATTCTGCATCATGGTGGGCCGAAGAGAATGTGGGAGTGCTGGGATTTGATGGGCATGAGCTCTGTGTTGGTGTGACAGTCACCATGAGTAAATGGCTGGGATAACATCCTCTGTGACATGGCCTCATATTAGCTCATCCACATGCAATTAACTTAATCTCCAAGCAGGGAAGGGAAACTTTTTCATGAATTGTAGATGTGACTGACTCAGATTGTACTGATTTTAATCCAACAAGTTAAAAAACCCCACTCAATTTCAGTCATTGCAGGCTGAAAACAAGGTTAATCTACTGCGCTAAATACGCTGTTGCACGATTTGTGTTTTGGCCAGTTTTATTATAGAGAGATTATGCTGAGTGTCCTTTCTAATCCTGTACCTGATTTTTCATTTTCAATGAAATTATATGAATTTCGAGTGATTATTAAATAATCTGCACTTTATTGTATCAAAGATTTACATATAAAAACTCTGAAGTGCTGGATTTTATGTGCATTCTGTAAGAGATAACCTAATTTGTGAGTGTTTGTTCAAAATGTGCTTTAAGAACAAGATGAATACATCCAGCCTGACAGTTACTCTTGCAGCCGACTGCATCCTCTGAAGCTCTGCTACTATAGAAATTGTTTTGTTCATTCTTTTTCTTCTCGTATCAGGCATCTCAAAATAATGATGCTTTCTTGGGAGTCAATATTATGAGCTGCTCCGCTCGAGACGCATACATGAGACACGCTTTGTTGGCGAGAGCTTGACAGATGCACTGTCTTCGCCAGGTCACCTGCCTTCAGGACTTTTTCGGGGATGATGATATTTTCTTCGCCTGCGGGCCCGAAAAGTTCCGCTACCAAGACGACTTCAACCTGGATGAAAGCGGTAAGCATCTCCAGTCGCTCCGTATATATAGTGCCAACCCTGGAGGTGGCGTGTGGTTTTTTCCTACTGTTGCTGCGCCATCTAAATGCATTGCTGCTTTATGCTTCGATATCCCCCGAGGAGGTGAGGAAGTGCTGAAAATACCAAACATATGGAACTGGATGTTTCTCTCTCGGTTCTTTTTACCTTTTCTCAGATGAGATACTTGCATTTGAGGTGCAAAATGTTTTTATATTATCAAAGCTTTACGCTGCAGCATCAGTAGGCTTGACAAACATCCACTTATTCTCATAAAACTTAATTTGTCTGTGTGTAATACACTGGTGGTGCAGGTTGCATGCATGCTTTCTCACCTTCATCAGATATAGTGAGGAAAAAGGACATTTCAGAGTTTCAGCTCCTTCATTCATTCGTATCAGTGGGTGTGGTCTAATTATTCCTTATTGATGAGGAGTTACTGTAATTACAGACTCACAGACGGGAACTCGTCACGTTTAGAGATTGTTCGACAACTGGTTGACGGCGCTGAGCTCATAGTCCTAATTAAAAGTTAATGTAATGTCCCCGCCATGCATCCAAACAGTATTGAGTGTCTAAGTCAGGATGTCATCACTCACTGTTCATGGATTTGGTGTCGGATGAGACAAAATGTGATAAAACTTTATTGATCCCACATCAGGAAAGATACACATTTCTCAGCAGCTTCAGAAAGAACAGTGAGAAAAGGTGTTAAATATTTAGAGCGCCCTCTGCTGCTGAAAGTGTTGTTCAGCGTGCGAACTGTCTCATGGAGGCGGTGGGAGATGACGCCTGTCATAGGTGACAGTACAGTAAATATGCTCCTTCCACCTCCCAGAGTTGGGCTTTGATGCAGGATCTTGACAGAGTGTTTTTCATCTTCAAAATAAGTTCATGAAAAAAGGTTGATGATGTTTTTTTGGTTTGGTTTCTCCACAGAGTGCCGAGTGTCCAAGTCTGCATCGTACGGCCGTCTCCCCTCAGTTCACGGTCGCTCCTCCCCTCGAAGCAGCGGCATGTCTCGCAGGAGCAAGTCTCCTTCGTCTGGAGGATCAGGTGGGTGTTCAAGCAGGTTTCACACTGATCGCTCATCGTGTCGCGATTCCGATCTGTTTCATCCTGCAGTGTTGAACTGATTCCCTCTGTTTATGCAGCCAATGGCACTGCAGGCAGTCAGCTGTCCACGCCTCGCTCCGGGAAGTCTCCGAGCCCGTCTCCAACCAGTCCAGCCAGCCTCCGAAGACGACAGGTGATTAACTGTTTACATGTCCAAAGATTTTAATCATCAACAAACATTCTTGGAAAGAAAACTGCACTGACACTTATATGAGATTGGACTTCAAGTGGCTTTAAACACCTTAATTATGGTTGTATAACTTTTGCAACTGCAAAAAAGATCTTCACATAAAATAGCAACACAATAATCTGTCTGTGAGGTGATAAATCTGGCACAAACGACCTCATGCAAATTATGATCAATTATTAGCTGACTGAAGTAAATATCTTGACCGTCTTGGAGGATCTTATCAGTAGTTCACTTTCCAGTGTTTATGCTGGTGGAAAAGTTAGTGTGATGTTTCACCATGCTTGACTTATTCCCATCTAATCTGAAATTGCCTGCTCAGGGGCAGCAGAGTGGAACAAACAGGCTTTGTATAAGCAGCCTGTAATCACGTTCTTACAAGCGTTTTCCCTCTTTTAAGGTTTTGTAAGACAAGTGCTCAAGTGTGTCTCTTGCTTCTCTCCAGGGATCCCAGCACAGCGGCTCCTCGCTCTCGCTCGCCTCCACCAAGGTTTGCAGCTCCATGGATGATGGCGACGGGCTCGGCATTGAGGGTGAGCTGTTGCGTAACGCCGAAACGCAGCGAAATGATGGAGGAGTTCCCGTTTTTAATCGTTGGCAACGCTTCACAGCCGAGCTGATGGAGGAGAGCTCCTCGGTTCCCGCCTCCATCGCAGAGAGGTACAAAGTGGGGAGGACTTTAGGGGACGGAAACTTCGCGGTGGTGCGGGAGTGCGTGGAGAGATCCACCGGGAGGGAGTACGCGCTCAAGATCATCAGCAAGCATAAATGCAGAGGAAAGGTGAGCTTCTTTCAGTCATTTACATCAGTTCAATGTAATGAAATGCAATGGCTCTCCTCGCATTACACGTAAATGCACTGGCTTGACTACTCTTGCAGTAATGTGATTAAACGTCTCTGATTCTGCTGTCGCAGGAGCACATGATCCAGAGTGAAGTCTCCATCCTGCGTCGCGTGAAACATCCCAACATCGTGCTGTTAATCGAGGAGATGGACACTCCTGCGGAGCTCTACCTGGTGATGGAGCTGGTCAAGGTACCACTGTTATCAGTCTCTTGATCTTTGTCACTGTTAAATTGAATATCAAATGTCTTTGTGATCATAAAATAGAAGCCTGAGGTGATAAAGCTCCCTTTTTTAGTACAGCGGCTGTTTGAAACACAGTATCTTGTAGATGTTATTAAAAAAACTTTTTAATTTAGATTTTTGTAGCAGATAGAGTTTTCATATCAAATCTACGAAGCCGTTCCCGTGCGCTCGCCCCATTTTTTAACATAAAATGTTCCTCGCTTCACGTCCAGAATGTTTGGTTTGTTCTTGCAGGGAGGCGATCTCTTCGATGCCATAACTTCCTCCAACAAATACACAGAGCGGGATGCCAGCTGTATGCTGTTCAACTTGGCGAGCGCCATCAAGTACCTGCACGGTCTCAACATTGTTCACAGAGACATAAAACCTGAAAACCTGCTGGTGAGGATGAGTCTGACAAAGCTTCTGTGCTGGCAGGAAGCGAGGCTGCGACATGCTCAGTTGGTCCCACCCATCAATAAACTTTGGGGGATAATTGGAC
>JASSRZ010000016.1:14877270-14890030 GCA_032164315.1 Malacoctenus gilli
TTGTATTCAGGTGTATGAGCACCAGGACAGCAGTAAATCCCTGAAGCTCGGAGACTTTGGCTTGGCGACTGTTGTCAACGGGCCCCTCTATACGGTTTGCGGCACGCCCACCTACGTAGCGCCGGAAATCGTTGCCGAAACAGGGTGAGTCTGATCGCTCGCTCGTCATCCGCGTGCGTGATGATTTGGACGCGGATAAAGTTCAGTGTGTTTGTTGCAAATCTTTCCAGCTACGGCCTCAAAGTGGACATTTGGGCCGCTGGCGTCATCACCTACATCCTGCTGTGCGGCTTTCCTCCTTTCCGTGGGTGAGCGAGACTTTTCGGTGGCCCGTTTCATGAATTAGGTTTTATGTAAATCCTTTGAACTCCAGCAGGAAAACTTCTGTGAACCCTTTCCTTCCCTCCCTGCAGCAGTGGAGAGGACCAGGAGGCGCTCTTTGAACAGATTTTGAAGGGCCAGCTTGACTTCCCTGCGTCATATTGGGACAATGTGTCCGATACAGCCAAGGTTTGTGCCTGGAGGTGCTGCCTTCATCTGAAACACTCCAAACGGCCTCAAATAGTAGTCAAAGCTGTAAACTGGTTCCTTTCACCTTTGTCTCTTCAGGCTCTGATTACTGGGATGCTCCAGGTAGACGTGGATCAAAGATACTCGGCTGTGCAGGTGCTCGAACACCCCTGGGTCAATGTGAGTCGGTTTTATTTTTAAACACTGGTTTTTTTCACTGTATTGAAATGTTGAGATACTTGAGGACGTGGAGGGAATCGAGAGCGCCGCTGTTTGTATTTCCGTAGGACGACGGCGCCTCCGAACCCAAGCAGCAGCTTCCTGTGGCCGGCAAAATCAAGAAGCACTTCAACACCGGAGCCAAGCTCAGCAGCACTACAGCAGGAGTGTCGGTCATTACAGTGAGTGCTGATCTTGTGGGGGGGGGGGGGGGCAGCGGGCGCTCAGGCTTTTTCCTGCTCTGAGGTTGCCAGAATTAATTTCACACCTTTCAAAGTAAATCATAAGACACTATTTCAGAATCGAGAGCAGACCTTAGAAGCTGCCCATTCATTTTATTTTGAAAGGTTTGAGTGACTGTGTTTGATCACAGAGGAGCTTTGCGGCCTTCAGAAAATCATTTCCTCCAACTGCAGTTTTTTTCTTCATGCTGCCTGAGTCTTTGTCAACACTAAGTTTTTAGTTTTTTCTGTCTCGATGCTCTGAGTTTTGCTTTTTAATTGATGGTGAACATTACCTGCTTCGTGGGAAGCAGTAAAATTAATGTTCCCTCCATCCTCATGATTGTACAAGCTGCTTTATTGTGCGTTCACTTCACTTCATCGCGCTGCATCCTGCTGCTGGTGCGTCCTGCGCTGCTCTCTCATCCTCATGTTTCAAAGCCTCGGCTGTCAGGGCTCTCCTTAGATCCCCCAAAGGAAAAGTCTACATTTATGATTTTTCAGCAGATTTAATTCAACCTGCTGAAGTCTTGAGCAAGGTTTATATTAAAAAAATAACTTTTTCTAAAGAGCTGACATTATTTGAAGCTGGTTGCCAGTGACGGGCAGGAAAAGAAGCACATAAATACTTGTATTGTGCAAATAAATCAGCCACTCGTCAGACGCGAACCAAATCCGTTTTGGTTGGCTGTGACGTGACGTTATTCCTCCGCTTCTTCCATCTGTCCATCATAGAAGTTCTGGCTGAAGTTTAGAGTTAAGCGCCTTGATCCAAATCAGGTCACTGATGCTCTGAGTTCAAAGCGATCCTCTGAGTTGCGCTCGTCTCTCTCTGCTCTGCCGGACCAGGAGTTTACCATCCGGAAGTCAGGGTCTTTGGACCGCAGGGAGCATCCAGGAATGTCCTGGATCAGGTAGGACCCAGCGTAGAGCTCCCATGCAAAGAGCGCTTCGAGAGCAAAGTGCTGGCAGGCTCCATTCGCCACTTGCTGGATCTACTCTCATGCCTTCTGCCTCCTAAATGCTTCATCTCACTGATGCTGAGGCTGTTTCTTCTCATCTGACGCTGCAGCTTGTTTGTCTTTTCCATTCATCATTCTGCATTGAAATGCCTCCTTGATGCATTTTCATGTATCGCACAGCTGGATTCTGCTTGAAAAAGGTTGAAATTCTTCATTCTTCATTCTTTTTTTGGTGTACTATCACAAGTTTTCTTTCCGGCATAACTAAATTAGGTTGTCCTTTATTGACCCCAGTGAGGAAATTCTCCCTTTGGATTTAAATCATCCTTTTTTTTTAACAGTTAACCTTAACTACACATAGCAGGAGCAGTCAGGGCTTATTTCTCCTACTCACTCAGACACCACCGCCCTCAGAGAGCGCATTTTCCCGTCACGCTGCTTTGACTGACTGTTTTGAAAAACAATATCTCTGTAGATAAAATGTTAACGTTTTTAACATCTACCACCACGTTTGCGGCTCACCCCACGCCCCGTTTCCCTGGTTTTGCGTGAACGCTTGCTGCCGTGTCGCCCTCTTTCAGACCACGTCACTCGATAAAGAGAAGCAAGTTTTCCGACGAAGACGCCACCAAGATGTGACGCCCCCTCGCCACATCCCGCACTCCTTGGGCGCCTCCAGCGCCAACTGCGCCTTGTCCCCCGGCGAGTTCATCTCCGACGTCGACGACTACTCCCCGAGCTCGGCCGACACGGTGCGCTCGCCAATCTCTCCGTTCTAAGAGCCTGCGTGAGGTCCCAGCGCCACTCGTCTGTGGAAAACGCGGGAGAAAGAAAAAATGTAACTTCTCGTTCGACCTGCTGACATGAACACTGGCAGGATTACTTGTATGTAACTGAGTTTTACCCAAGTCAGAGTACTTTTTATTTGGAAAAATGAGTTGTTCAGCTGAAAAGACAAGTTAAGTCTCTGAATCACTCAAAGTGCATGTACCAGTGTTAAAAGGGGCATATCATGCATTTTCAGACCAATATTTTTATCGTCGTGCTCTGATTGCAAAACTTTGGCATGATAAAAAGTTTAAATCTCCTCATTCAGCTCATTTTGCAGGCATCAACTCCCATCACAAACGCATTTCAGGTCTTCAACACGTTTAAAACAGTAAGAGTGACACAAACAAACATTAGTTTGCGATTTTTCAACATTTTTCGCCTCTTTTTTCGGGCAATTTTAAGCTTTGAAAATGCATCTTTATGTATGAATCAAAGGTGAAACCCACAAAACCACCTCACAAACAGTGGGCACAGAGCTGATTTCAGGTCACTGGAAAAGTTTCAGAAGTATTCAGGATTGTAAATCTTTCACCACATGTACTGTAGCTTTTTATATAAACAGTATGAATTAAAAACGCCCCCCCCCCAAAAGTATGATATGTCCCCTTTAAATCCTAAAAGCAACCTCATGGATAAAGCCTTATTTCTTCTCAGTAAATAGTGGTTCGTTGTAGTCCTACGGCGCCCTCTGCTGGTCAATAAGAAATAATGCAAGAAAAAAACTTGAATGGAATTTAGACGCCTTTCATGACACGTTTTGGGGATTGACAGTCTCGGTGCTAATCTGAATTTTGAATACTCCAACATTAGCAAAAAAAAGTAATTCCTGATGGGGGAAATGCGGGACTCCCATTGACGTATGAAGATTGTGACACAGAAGTCTTAAATCTTAACAGAACAAATTGAACAGCCATGCTGCTATATTGCACCATAGGAATTAGGTACTTTCGTTATGCACATGTGTGAGTGATTGTCGTTCTGTAGTGGTGCAGATGAATGTCATTGATGGATGTGTCGTAAATGTGAGCTGGGAAGTCGGAATGTTACCAGTTGGATAAAAAAAAGAAAAGTTAAAAAAAAAAAAAGAAGGAGAAGAAGAAGAAAGAAATCGCACTTCCGGGTTTGGAGTGTTGACATGGCAACAAGAAACGGCCAATCCAACCTAATCGCCCTTAAAAAAGCAACACGTTAAGGAAATGCTTGTTAACTCAATATAATTGTTGACCGTCACTTCTACAACTTAAGGTTTTTCAAGCTTGCTTGAACGAATGTGCCATAAAGCAACGTTACTGAGGATATGCTGACGTGACCATCGTCACTTTGCCTCCCCGAAGACAATTTACACTCGTCTCTTGTCACTTTTTTGCCCATAAAGAAGCTGGAGAGCTGCAGTCTCACCTCAATTTGCTCATTGGGTGAACTGTTTGCTATAACACTAGCATTAGACTACTACCATTGTCATAATCATAAGTAAAGAGCTGTTCTATTTCTATTCAACTAAGCTTCTGGGTTTTTTTTTTTTTTTTGGACTGTTAATCTTTTTCTAAGCAACTTCAAATCTGTCACCCAGTGGGCGACGGATTTCATTACATTCGGCTCTATTCAGAATAGCTGCAATGAATTAACGGCCTTAGAATAAACATTAGCTTCCCTTTTGTAAACGCTGTCTGCTGCAGTCTTCGTGTTTGTCGTGTTTCTTTTGCTGTTCTATTGCTGCTGATTCTCTTTGTCTTTGAATCCACCATTTTCCAAAAACTGACAGCATATAAGTAGATTTTTAAATAACTGATTAAGCATCAGCCCAATTGATGTAATAAAATAGCCATTTCACTGAAACACATAATGCACAGTTTGGCTAATGTGTGTCAAACATGCTATAATAAAACTGCTACTTGCACTTTATTATGAAAGGCCCGAAAGAGACAGACAACAGATTATGAGTAAATAATAAAAAAAATTCAACAACTCTTTATGGCAGTAACTTAGAACTGCTTTTCAGGACAGCACCATTCAGCACAGAGTTTAGAAAGATTTTAACGTAAAAAAGACAGAAATTTGTCTTTTTAAACTCAAATTCTCCAGCGAGGAAGTGCATGTTGAATATGTTGCTTCAGCACATAAGGACTCAAGTGCAATTAGGTGTACGGCCCAATGAGCACAGTATAAAATGCTTCTGTCAGGTGGGGAAAAACTGGTGCCACAAGGAGGATTTCCTGAGACAACACAATAGTGCTTCCAGTAAATAGCTTTATTTTAATATTTTTTTCATTCAGTCTCTGTTGGACTTTTACTACCTGTTTTAATTAATGATGAGCTCGAGTGACACCGAAGACTGTGTGTGTGTCCTCGCACACCCTCCTTCATTTCCAGAGACCAAATATCATGGACGTGAATCTCCTCTTCCTTTCATCAGATACTGTAACCTGCATGTGTGCTAATATGCATCCCAGATTGGTTGTTCTGGTCTTTTGCTGTTCGATATACACCTGTTGTCACATATTAAACCATGTCTTGTCGTCACTCTCTGTGGGTTTCAGGTAAAACAGACTGCAGTCCCACCTCAGCTGGATTAAGACTCGTAATGTAAATATTTTACCTGTAATTTCACCCCGCATCTCTGAATTTGTTGTAAAAGGGCTTTTATGTTGTCGTTTAGGGGGATGTGATCAAAAAAGCACAAGCAAAGGAAGTTGTTCTGATTTTTTCGGGGGGATTTGTTTTCCTTCATTTTATTGGCTGAAAAACCTTTTATCAGTGCGTAAAGTTGAACAAAATGCAATCAAAACAATAGATGATTGGGAATGCCATTACTTTGTACAAGCAGGTGGAAAATGTATCCGTCCATATTTCATTAATCTTAGGATGTTATAAGGGATTGGAGTGAGAGCAGAAACACAAAAATTGTATTGTCATGGTCTGAAAAAAACAAACCAACTTTTAAACATGTACCCTGCAAAAGAAACCACATCTGGTAATAAACTGGAATGAATTTGTGGATGAGTGTGGAAACTTTCTCAGTTTTCTTTGACCTATATTCTAAATGTCACTTCCCAGTTGAAACAGCAGATGGCAGTACAACCAAACAACACAAGCTCTGCAAAGAAATTCCCCTGGAGGAGTCTAATTTCATGCAGGCAGCTCCACTATTGTTGTACATGTTTAATGAATGAATTACTCAGAGGTAGTCTGCAGAAAAAACAATTAAAAATCTCAAGAAATACACTTAAATAAGTTTTTTTTATTAAAAACCAAAAATAATGAAAGCAACATGTCCCACCTCATCCAAAACAAAAGAAACATTCAGCAATATCATTGAAATAAAGAAAAAACAATGCATCTTACAAGAAATCAAAACGTACAGCTTCATTTCTGCATATCATCATTGAAAGACACAATAAAAAGCAAACCCAACGCCTTCAGAAAACGTTACCATGCAAAAACGTTAGCTCGGAGCACGACACTGCTTTGTTGCACCTGTAGAAAAATAATAATTAAAATGCTAATTCCTTCTATTTGCATATTTTTGTTTCAGTTGACAGCTCATAGGACTCAAACCTTCAGTTCTGCTTCCTTACCACCAAAAATAGACCATTGTCCCTTTTTCTTTCTCTTTTAACCTTCATCATCAAATCAATTTGTCACACAGCTGAAAGTCTTTCCGACCTATTAAGCAACCAATGTTTAATATTGCTTACCAATGCGTGGTATGGCGTTACACCAACAGCAAGAAGTACACTGCAAAAATCAAAGATTTTCCTTGTTTCAAGTCAAAATTATCTTAAAACACCTTCAATTATGCAAAAAAATAGCTGAAAATAATCTGATGAAAGCAAAAACAAGAAACTCAAAAACTGGCGTTTTTTTTTTAACTTGAAAAAGGAGATAACAAAAAACAAACACTAATGAAACAAGTGAAAATGTTTTGGGTTTTTTTCAGAAGATAACAGTCAATTTTTAAGTGATTCTGGCCTTTTGAAGTGTGATGAGATATTTTGGCTAAAAACAAGAAAAATCTCCAAAGAAAGTTTCCGATTTGTGCAGGTTTTCATGGATTCACATTTCAGTTTCAGAGAAAACAAACCTTTGATGCAAAAAACAACAACAAAAAAACAGGCGAACCTAAAGATGTTCAGACGCACACAGAACGGACAGCGGGGCTGCATTATGTCTATAAAAATGACACTTCCTTTTACAAAATGTCAAACATCGTTTACCACAAGACACATTAACAATCATCAGATACGTCAAACAAATCTGGCAAGACATCCCGGGGATATGTGCTCGCAGGAAACCAAACATTACCTGTAAATGTAAACTGATGTCCAAATGTTGCTCTTGCATCAGTTTAGCGTTTACAGGAACGGTCATTCACAAACAATAGAATCTTTATTTCAAAATAAATATGTTAACGCTCCCATTTATGACTCTTTTCGAGTTGAGGTTTCAAAATAACGTATTTTTCCACAAAGACGAAGCGCACACAGAATTAGACTTTTCTTCCATATAGACGTCCAAACACAACAAATCAACAGCGCACATTTAGTCTTCTCACGGATATTTGAACGACATTACGATGAGCAAACGATGAGTGTCTCTAACCAAACTAACCGTCCGAGTGCAATAAAAACAGTTGCAACACTGAAAGATGGCTCAGAACATGGAAACGTGGTGGCTAGTCTAACAGCATCGAGATCGGGTTGGTTTTTTTTTCAGTCTCTACAAGGAAGAAACTTTTTTCAGGACTGTTCATATTTACACGTTTACCTTTTTCCTAGAAAAGTGTTCCAAGTATTTGCCATACAAATGTTGTAGAAATGTTTCTCGCCTTTGCTTCGCATTTCACAGTCTAAGAAGGAACATCATGTATGTCTTATGTAACTTAAATTGATTCGAGCTCGGTCTCTCCTCGCCGAGATCGGACATGCTGGGGAGATCTTCGTACCGGCGACGCCGGAGCTCTCCGGATTGTTCGGCGGCAGACGGACGTCGTGTGTTTGCGTCTGAGGCCAGAGGGACAAATCTGAGGGCACCCGTGTCGATGTGCTCCAGCTCGGTCGCTCTGAACTCTCCGTCTCTGCAGCACAATGTGGTCACCGCTGGTTGCTCGCTTAAAAAAACCCTCCACACCAGCCGTCTGCCGAGCGCGTCCACGCCCCATCAGTACCGGCTCTGATGCTCGTAGTGCCAGCGGTTGAAATCGATATTGAACGCCACGATGCTCCCGGAGGCCATGCCGGTGATCAGGGTCCTACAGGGGGAACAGAGGCAGCGATGAGTAACGGCGGATATGCAGACAGAGCGTTCATCACCAGTGACCAGTTCAAGAAACTCATTGACGTTTACTTGTGAACTTGTGAATTTGTAAAGTAGTTCTTGAGTCTTTTTGAGCAGAGGTTCCCAATCTGAGGGGCCCCGGGACCCTTGTGAGGGGGCGGCGTGGATCAGAGAGGGGAAATGGAGGCATTTTTTGTCCTCAGGTTTTCAATACTAAAAATACACGTCAGGGGAAAAAGCACCATGAGAGGTTTTTTTTCTAAAATCGAGGGCAGACCAAAGAAACTGCTTGGAGCTTTTATTTTGAAAGTTCTTGCATTTGCATGTTGGTAAGACTGGACATGTTTGATTGTGTTTGGCTTCACTGTAACATTTTAGCTTATCAGTTATCAAACTACTGGGAACCACTGATATACAGCACTGCCACTCATTAGAAAGGCCAAAATTAAAAAATATTTGTGTTTTTTAAAATTTATTTCATGCACTCGTATTCTTGTGATATTACCAATTGAGAGAGAATGGCTACAAATTCATAAAAGAGTGTAAAAGACAACCACAATTCGCACGAACAACTAGTTAAAGTGTCTGCTGGTGTCTGAAACCAGTGCGGGGGTCACCAGGGGCTGTTACAATAAATTACCGGGCTCCCCCCCAACAGTGGAGGCCGGACCACTGAGTCCCAGTGTCTCCCTGCAACCCCTGCGCCCTTCTGTCCACGTCCGGCTGGTATGTAGGAAAAGCAGCTGATTTCACAGGGTCGACTTATACTGCTACACCCCGGGGGGCTTAAACGCTGCCGCACAATGAACAGAGCGGCAGCAGAAAGGCCCTCTGTGAGCGCCGTCCGGCTCGCTTACGCTACCTAATGTCACCCGATTCAGGCTTAAGACTCTTAGCCGAATCAAAGAAGGGTTATTAAAATACTTGAAAATGATTTGTTAAGCAGCGTCTAAAGAGAGAAACCTTCAAGAATGAGGATATTATGATACTCTCGCTATTAGTGATCCACTAATTGAATTAAAAGCCTGCGTTTGTCCGCCGTCACTCTCATGAGGTTGCGGCGTGTGTTTGCTTAAAGAAGCAGGTCTCTGTTTATGGACGGGACCGTGAGCGCTGAGGGAAAGTTTGGCCCCGTGGCGGTTTAAAGTGCAGCTTTGAACGTTCCAACGCTCTAACCTCTCCTGACTGCCCGGTGTCACATGATGACGTCAGGCCCGCGGCCCCCAAAGCGAACAGTGTCGCCCGCCGGCCAGCACCCAGGCACCCGCTACGCCGCGCCTGACAGACCCCACAGCGGGTGGGAGAACACGCCTCTGACCTGCCGTCAGATCTGCACTGCGGGACCTATGCAGGGCGCTGCGATCCAAAATACGCGCATTTGTTGATGATGCCCCCCTCTATCTACTTTTTCGTCTCTATGGCAACAGTGGTTACTATTTAGAGGAGAGTGGATATTCCCCGAACTGAAACATCGACTGACGAAACAGAAAACGCAGGCAACACGGGGCGCTTTTTAAGAAGCTGCACATGAACTGAATCACTGAAGATGAGTGAAACATTCAGCTGTGTTGACGGGAAAAGATGCAGGTAAATAAACACTCAATCCTCGAAGAACTTTAACATAAATGCAACAATTGCAAGAAATGTTTCTTTCTCTATTTCAACCCTTAAAAGAACAATGATCAGGAGATCAATTTAAACTCTTTCTCTCCAATCTATCATGTTTGTCCTCTTCAATTGAGTTGAGATTGCAGGTTACAGCCTGGACAGGTCAAGACAAAAGGACACGAGTGCACAAGTTCCCATCAGAGGGCGAGTTTGATCCACACACTGATCTAAGGAGCATGATTTGGAGGAAGCAGAGTAAAAATCAAGCAGGGAAACAAGAAATTGTGGGGTTTTTTTTTGCTGTGAAGCGAAAGTCTTCCACTTCTCCACTGTGTCAAGCTGTCAAAACTATCCTGCTGAGGTAACTGAGTGCTCAAGATTGCGAATCACATGACCTAAACTGTAGGACAAATCAACCCCGGAATCCATCCGGGAGTTTCACCAGCGAGCTTTGACGTGAGAGCGGTGACCGCGACACCAACTCTGCTTTCTCCTCTCCACACTTCCCGTCTCACCTCTGATCGTGCGATAGGTCCATGGCGCGGATGCCGGCGTCGCAGCCCGGGTAGATGTAGAGCTGTTTGAAGTCGCAGGCCTGCCACACCTCCACCACGCCGTTGTCCCCGCCGGTCACCAGGTTGTGGCCGTCGCTGCTCAGCAGGATTGTCTTCAGGAGGGACACATAAAAATTTTAAAACGTTACTCTAAAACTGAAAATGATTCCTTTGCTGCAGCATGCAAAAAAAAAACTGAGGCAGGATTTGTCATTCAAGTCTTTTTTTTTAAATTATCAGCAATTTCTGAGTTATTTGGCGGATTATTTCCACCTAAAGATTTCCAACTACATCTGTAAATCTGAACTGTTTGGGCCCCCAGACGTATAAAGATATTTACTCTCTCGTGCAGCGTATCAATGTCAGAGCGTCGTCTCACCCGGGTGGAGTCGTTGACCTCCATGTGAGCCAGCAGTTTTCCATTGATGCTGAAGTTGCAGAAGCGTCCCCTGTCGTAGTAGATGATGCAGTGGCCCTCGCTGGACACCGAGATCAGCCGCGGACACTCGTAGCGGTCCGGTCCCTCCAGAGCTCGCAGCAAGTCCCCCGTGATGGTGTGGACTAGACACGGACCCTCTGGCAACACAGCAAAACACGGCGATCAACTCCAGCAACCACTGGACGTCTGAGCATGTGATTCATGTGATTCTTTAAGGCAAACATTCTTAGAGTCATCATTGTAAGAAAACAGCAGCGAACTGTTTCCCAGTAATTTGCTTTATCGAGACAAACACACTGACCTCTCGCTCCGCTGATGACCAAACCCAGCTCCGCACAGACGGCCACACACACCACTTCCTGGTCGTGGCCGGTCAGAACCGCCCGTGGCGCCGGATAGTCACCTACGAGACGACGAGACGCGCAACATCACAAACAACCACCCGCTTTAATGCATTCAAACAACTTTGAAGGACCCGAAACACTCGCCGGCTGATGACGGAGGCTTTCTGTGCAGCCTCCACACATCCATCAGGCCACAGAATCACATAACTACAAGCGCCGCGGTTGTGACACACATCTGCCGGCAGGGAGGTCCCTCTGAATTGTTATGTAAATGCGGGGATGCCCAGCGATGGCAGCCAAGCCGCTTGATTTCATCCCATGTGTCACATGATTGATGGGGGCTGGGGGAGAGGTTAGTGAGGGGTGTTTTCACGGCACCTGGAGCCGACCTCCACGGCGGCCACGACAGCCAAACCAGCGGCGTTTCAGAGATAAACAGACTGGAGAAAAAAAACCCCTAACTTCATGTGTTCCTGTAAGGATTCAGAAGAGATTTCATGTATTTGTATTTCAATTCCTCGTATCACAATTACCTGTGAATAAGCCCCAAAACTGCAGTTTCAAGACCATTAGTATAAATACGAACCTAACAAAGCATCATGAGCTTCTCAATTGGCTTAAACATTTGGCTTTATATCTTGATCCTAACGATCTGTTGATCTATTTGTGGGTGCACTGACTATAATTAACACCCTTCAGACCACTGCCGACAGCAAACTAACTCCACTGAACAACAGTGTCAGCCTGTCAGTGTGCAACCCAAAGTTCAGCCAGTTCTGTGAAACTTTCCTCCATCCACCTGCATGACAGCAACATCCTGATAGATGATGTGGACATGCGTTAGACCCTTCCCCAACACCATCATCATCACCGCCACCACCCGCTCCTCCTCCTCCTCCTCCTGCAGCTTGGCATATCGCCTCTGTAGCTGCAGCAGTCCAGGCAGAGAGCCGGACTGTGATCGATGCAACACGGTCCCTTGGAGACCAGAACCTGAGCGGGGCTGTCAGTCGCGGCGCCCGCTGCTGAGAGGGGCTGAATAGGACAAGTGTCAGAAAAAAGCCTCAGGGGGAAAAGGCAGCTCACCTACCCGACAAAAGATTCAATCACCCTGCACCGAGTTACCCCCCACCCAGCCCGGCCCCTGGGACGGCCAGCCGGATTCAGCCACCACAATTACCCGTTGCAAATATCGCCCCGCGCCGGCGTGATGGGCCGCCGCGCGGCTGAAAAGCGGGGCCGTGATTGAGCTGGAAGTTATTTTAATTATTACACGTTGAAGACGCGTGCGGCCTTTTGGGGCCACCGGTGAAATCAATTTTTGTTGCTCACGTCACATCTGCGGGATGAGGGGCAAAGAGATCCGCTCGGCTGCTGCTGCTGCATATTCAATCGACCTTCAACCAGCGTCACAAAATATACTAATAATGGGCACAAAAATCACCAGAAGGAGACTGCTGGGAAAAAGGATCGCTGGCTAAAAGAGGACAATCAGAAAGATAATAAAGTGGTTCTGCTGTTGTTCTGTGACAAAACATTTGGAGCTTCAAAATGATATTATTTGTAACTCTTCAGTTGTGATTTTTTTTCCTCTAAAGGAGGTGAAGTTTCAAGTCAATATTTCTCAGGAGCTCTTTTTTGTGCATCCAACGACTCATTAGTCAGAGAGCTGCCAGATACTGGATCTATACGGTTTAATAGCTTTATGTATCCATCTTTATTATTGTTTATGCTTTCAGCTTAAAATTATTGGTATGCGTACCATCACAACAAATAACACACTGTTTGCAAGACAAAT
>JASSRZ010000016.1:14891738-14930692 GCA_032164315.1 Malacoctenus gilli
ATTCACATTTATGGCGAGACTTCCCAACACAGGGCTGTATTTCATTGGCTGAATGGGGGGAAGAATACAAAAAGATTCCTATAACTTTGTCCAGACGAGGATTATACAGAGTGTGTGTGTGTGTGTGTGTGTGTGTGTGTGTGTGTGTGTGTGTGTGTGTGTGTGTGTGTGTGCGTGCGTGCCCACTCACACTCGGACTCACTGTTATTGGGGTTGTCGCCAATGATGTGGTGTCGCCCGCTCCAGTACCACAGCAGCAGGGTTGCGTCCCTGGACCCGGAGACGATGTAGCAGTCGCCGCCGATGTATGACTCAGACCTGGCCAGACAAGTGACCACGTCCCAATGACCGAAGACGATCTGGGTCAGCTTGCCTGGAGAGAAAAACAGGAATGCAAGAGGACAGTGTTGGAAAAAGAAAAAGAAATGAAAATAAATTTAGAAAAACAAACATTTTTTGTTTCATAATCAATAGTCAATAGCCACACAAAAAATAATAAATAATAATAAAAATTTTTAATAATTCCACTACATTTGCATCATCTTTCATGTACTTGTACTATTAGCACTGCAAATTGTTTTTTAAAGATGGCAACAAACTTGTGAAAAATTCCAAAAATTTTTTTACCCACACATTTTATTTTGTTAATTTGAAGAAAACCATTTTACCCCCAAAAAATTTCTAAAGAAATTGCATTGAAAGTGTGAATTGAGAATATAAAGCAACATCTCTGTTACCCATTTATTGACTTCAGCCTTTTTGTGACACAAGTTCAGTGGTTTTTCTTGGAACTTTTTATTTTACACTAATTATTTCTTCGATCACCATCATTAAGGTCTGAAAACACCAAACTAACTCTGACTACAAGGTTTAATTTTGCTGGAGTTGACACTCTGATAGAGGCCACGAGTATAAATAGTCGTCAGCAACGCCACGTTTCTGCCTATTCTAGTGTATTACTCAGTCTTGGGCCTGTTTCTCGCAGGTTTTTCTGAAGTCAGGTGGCACCAGTACAGTATTATTGCTGTCATAGCACTCAGTCCTCCACACACCGGCGCACATCTCTGTAGAAAATTGAGTTTACACTCTAACCTACCTGTCTCAGAGGAGTACACACGGAAGCTCTTGTCCCAGAAGCCACACACCAGGATGTAGCGGTTGTCAGCTGTCACCACAAAACAGTGTGTGGTGATTTGGATGCTTTGGTCCACTAAGTCTGTGATCTGACGCTTGTTGCTTCCAGTATTGTTGGCTGAGGCAAAAGGAACACAGGAAACACAGAACGGGATGCCCGGGGTTAGAAATTAAAAGCCTTTGCGGGCAAAAAACGGACAAAAAAAAATGTCGACTGTTTGTTTTGTTTTGTTTCCCCCATTCAGGGTGACTCACCAACCAAAGAATCCATCTCTATGGGCAGGTGATGCGCCTGTTCCAGAGAGTAGCCCGGCGCTCCTCGGAGACCTGGGAGAGATACACAAGGCTAATTCTGGCCACTGCACGTGCGTTTTCACAGCGCATCCACAAACACACACTCACGCACGCACCTGTTCTCTCCTCTGAGCCAAGTTAATTCATAATCTCTTCCAGGGGATGGAAGTACTGGAGGTCCATCTGTCTTTACTGGGCCTTTTTTTTGGTTCCAGAGTGTCAAACAGAATGGAGACATTTCAGCCGGGTGACAGAGTATCTGGAGCCAGTTTCGAAACAGCAACACGGCTGAAAATATGGCCTCCTTATTATCGTTATTATTCCGAAAAGCCAAACCACATTTCGCTGCTCTCACACAGGATGGCAAGGGTGCTGCAGCTGTGTTCATTAGTGTGGGAGCAGCCAGAGCAGCCACACGGTGCCGGGCTCTTTGGTCCCGCTCAATGTGTTTCCACAGTGACAGATGGGGATGTGTGAGGCAAATGTGGTGCAGTTGCGGCCTAATTTCCTAGTAACCATTGCTTTGGCCCTCTGACCCCGAGGTGAGGCTGATTCTCAGGGAGGGGCTCCGTGGGTAATGTTGTTCACACATGTCTGGGAAGAAACATGTGGAAACACTCACGGTCAGCTTACCTGGGAGGCGCGAGCCTCTCACGTAGCCAGCTGGCTACGGCTCTATTAGGAGCGGTGGGTACGTTTCTGTGTGACGGTGATGAAGTGATTTTACGGGGCCACTGCTGTGGTAGGTATCACATGTGGCGTGGCACGCTTTTATTTTTCCAAGGGCGTACACGAGTGCTCCAACACATCGCCTCGCCGCGCGAGCCGGGGCTCCACTCACCGACAGTGTTGTGCCACCGGTTGACGGCGAACACTCGGCTGCAGGTGACAGTCACCACAGCGGGTATGGTGAGGTGGGGGAGAGTGTTGGCGGCCACGTGGGTCACGGGCGAGTTGGACGGAAACTTGAGCACCATGATGACATCCTGCTGCATCTGGTCCTTGAACATGAGCGGACTCTGTGGAAGGAAACACTATTGAGTAGAAGAGAGGAAAGACGAAAAGTGGAAAAAAGGATGGAGGGGGGGGCGGGGGAGGGTAGGGAGGTGCGACGGTGGGAGAGGAAGAGGAGTACAAGGAAGGAGGAACAGGAGGAAGGAGATGGATGGCATGGAAAGATGAAGGGGGGGGAAGAATGCAAAAGGCAATTAGTGTGGAGGTTGGAGGAAAAACTAGGTTCAGACACGGAGGAGAGCTGCATGCACTGTCCCCTCCAGACAGCAGGAGACGAGGGACTGGTAAGGTAGAGGTAGACATGGACAGTCGGGATGGGGGAGACTGTACACATGAGATGATGCATACATAATTCACACGTATCAGAGAAAGCAAAAAGGAGCAGCGATAGAAGAGAGAGCACAGATCATTTTAGCTTCTCCAGCCGTCGTAAACACAGCAACAGATTTGAACCCGTTTTTGGGCTCCCGGGTAATCTATTAGGCTGAAAGCTGTTTGAGTAAGTGGAAGCAAACAGTCTCATTGGCTCGAAAAAGTCGGGAATTTAACCTAAAAGGATTTGCCGCCCGCTTCCAGTGCGAGGGCAGAGAAACAGAAGAGTGTGTGGATAATGAGGCTAAAGCTGGTTATTACATGGATTGGACAAGGAAGAGCAGCTTTCAGCAACAAAGAGAGGACGGGCTACGCCAGTAGGGAGCACTCTTCCCTTTAAACTTCACTCCCTGCACCAGCTCCAGCTATAAGCAGCACAAACTACAGTAAGAAAACTGACCTATCAAAGGTTTGTGACCTACATAAGATAAGAGTTTGCTTTCATTCTTTCAAAAAAGGGCTGAATTTGAGGAAATGCATCAAAAAACGTGGGCCGCCGTCCTGCACTCCTCACTATCAAACATTATCCAGGCTTGGATAGGAACTATTTTCTCCTCCACACACCAGCAGAGGTGTGGGGAATTCTCCCAGAATGCTCGCTGTTCTCACCAGGTGCATGGCGGAGCTGCGTGGAGGATGTGGCTCAATAAGCAACTGAGATGGCGTCTGTCCAAAGCTCTGGATCTGCGCCTCCGTGGCCTGCGGGAGAGAGCGAGAGGGAGAGAGAGAGGGAAGGAGAGAGCGAGAGAGAAAGAGCGGCTGTCACAATCAATATGCATCAAAGTGATGGGTCAATGCGTTACTTGACAATGCAAGCAAATCCTAACTCAGCCGTGCCTCTGAGGAAGGGGGGAGGTAACGGGAACGGGGTGCACTCCCAATCCGCCTGGGTGCTCCCCCTTCCCCCCTCAGCCTGCAGAGTCATCCAAGTGTTAGTATGGAAGAGACAAGCCTTTTCCTATTAACATGCTTCAGTTAACCATTCCCATTTCCAGGAGCAGGGGCCCCCGCTGCACAAACGTTAACCTGGAGTGACATCCAGCGAGGACTGCAGCAGGCCGGCGTGCTCTTAGATGTTATTGTGCTTGAAACAAAGGGGAAAAGCATGTGTATGCACACACACACACGCGCACACGCACACACACACACACACATACGTAGGAAACAGAGGCACACAAGCAGGTCATGGCGATTTTGATTAGGTACCTCAATGAAGGATGATTTATGGTGTACAAACTATGAGGCTCGCTGCGTCTGCCTGAGAGGTGAAACCTAAAAAACAGCAACGAAAGAAGATCAAGCCGCGACTGTTATTAGAAAATAACTTCTATTTAAGACGACAAAAGATCCCCTTTCCCTGCAGTGAGCGAGTAGGGAAAAAAAACGAGCGGTACGAGCTGCCGAGCTTGACTGAAAGTGGGGCACTCCACGGTGGGAGTGATTGATGTGACTGGAGCCACTTCCACCATCAGAGGGGAGCTTGTAGACGTCCGTCAATGCCACCGTGCACAATGGAACATACATCGCTCAGCCTTTCCAGCGCCCTTCTGACTGCCCGGGCGACTAGCACTCATTTTCCTCCGCCTGTACACACCACTCACGATCAAAAGGACCCATTGGGTAGCACATGCCACAGTGGGCGACGTGGCACGGGAAGTTTGGAGGTGATACTGAATTAGGACAGGCCACCTGCAAGGCAAACCGGCGCCCCCGACACCCCCCGATCACTTCCTATCTTCCACATCCCCCCCCCAAAAAAGGCGCTGTCCACACAGCTGAGGGCTGTCGCAAAGCAGCCAAAGTTTCATGTGAGTTGTTGAGCAGATTTGGCAGCCGTTAAGTGTTAGTCGGATTTTTTTTCCTCCCTTTTTTTTTTTATATAACAGTCTCAGTATTAAATAGACTTCGCTTTCACGGTGTGTTTCTGCGGCCGGCGCTCGACGCGATTCGTCACAATCACCTTTACGCCGGCGCGGTCACACATACGCTCTCACACCAACGCTGGCAGCTGCCATGCAAGGTGCTCGCACACCACTGGGAGCAACTTGGGGTTCAGGCTGTTACCCAAAGATGCTTCCACACATGGACAGGGCGAGACGGGAGAAGGGGGGGTGTCGAGAGATGGGCTTCGGGATCAGACGTAGGGGCCGGAGGGGGTGGTCGGGTTAGCACGAACCGACTCTGGGACCTGATTGGAGGCCTTAGGGTGAAACCTCGGGCGGTTGACGAGCGGCCGCCTTTGAGTGCACGACAATTTGCATAAAGGATGTGTGGGTTGGCTTGGGTGGGTGTATGTCTCTGGACCTGACTTTTTTTTGCTCTGTGCTTCTGTGACTTGAAAAAAAAAAGTGCACCAGATTTCAGAAACAGAATGTTTTCTTGGATTAAAACAAAAAACTTGCCCATCTTGGATATCCCCTTAAAAGTCTACGCCACCATTTAGACCATCAAATGATTGGACGTTAACGATTAACGACGGTGCCTCGTTGTCAGGCAAATCTCACGGTGACTATTTAGGGTTCATGTGGGGTGGTACATCGCAACGTTCATTACAAAACTTCAATGCAAAAGTCAGGAAGTCTGAGACGCGTACCTCATTACACACGTCATAGTGCTTCAGTGACCTGGAAAACTGGCCTGTTGAATGTCCTTATTTGGTGATCTCAGTCAACCATATTAACTTTTGAGTGCAAAAGGACACTTTCACACTGGTGCAGTGGACCTTAAACCCTGGTTTCATTGTGTGAGTCTGAATATTCTCTCTACGTGTTTGAATTACATGTTCAATTCAATGTTTATCCTAAAATCTAATCTTAGTGTAAACAGGTGAGATTTCCTGTCCAGGTCACCTGTCTGGGATGCAGCCTGCATTGTCAGGTGGAATCGGCTGCAGCCCTTTGCGGCCTTACGTTGGATAGTAAGATAGATGGGTAGGACAGGGACAATTAGTCGGATGTTTGTGTACGCGTGTGCTGGGGGAAGGGGCCGGTGATTCGTCGGAGGTTAAAGCGAAAACGTGTCCTTCCACTCCATGATCAAAACATGTCAATATCTCACAGGTGCACAACACTAATCCTCCGTGATGGATGTCAGAAAGTTATTTCTCTCTCAGTCTGAGATGGAGAGCGCTTAACAGGCACTTCATTAGTTTAAGTCACTTCAGGCTCTGCTTTTTGGCTGATAAGTGACACTTATTGCCAAAGCCATCTGGATGATCTCCCCTCCCAGCAAAAGCCGCCGTGCTTGGGTGAGCACCAAACATCCGTCATAACACAACGTGCTCTCACGTCCGTCCATCCGTCTGCCTGACTTTGTTCGCATTGAATTCTGGCTTAAAAGGTGAGCGGCTGCAGCTCTTTGCTGCCTCTCTATCTGGTTCCCAAACAGGTGACAGAGGCTCCGTGGAGGAGAAAACCAACCCCCCCACCCCCACCACCCCAGCCTCCTCCAGTGCACTCATGCAATACAGCAACACAACAGCTTTGTCACACAGATTGCAGACATGGCCTGGCGGTGACCCGCTAAGCAGCGTGGGATCACGCTGAGTCACGGCACCTGAGATCAAGGCCGCCAAATGGCAAATGCACCACACTTATATTGAACATTATCGCACAGCAATTAACAGTGTTCAACCGCTTCATACAATACGTTTTACTCACACATTCACACAAACACTCGTGCATGATGTTCACACACAAGGAGCAGGTGCAGTCATGTTTAGCAACAGTAAATAAGAGAAAAAAATGCCTATATTGCAACTGCAAATAACGATTAATATATGAGAAATGATCTGTTTCCCAATTTCAAAGCACGATCATGAGATATTGGTGGTAGAATTAAAGCTGTTTTTTTACAATTTCACTTACTTTTTCTCATGTGATCTCGCTGCTTTTTTATCTCACATATGAGAAAAGAAGTCAATTTTGAAAAAACAATTCAACACCTAAATAGCTCGAGTTCTTTTACAAAACCACCTTCATCTCATCCTCTATATTCTGTTTTATACGACAAATATGTTGACACTGCAGATGTAGCCATCATCTATCAACCTATTTCATTCTTTAACTTAGTCTTTCTGTTTTTTTCCCCCTCTTCATGTATCTTATTTAGCGACGCCACGACCTGAGAAGCCGTGTTTGGCTCCCATCGCGTCACGTTGACTGAACGACAATAGAGTTTGTGTCTCAAGCCGTCAGCGGTTGGAGCGAGTTAGCCTCCAATCCATCAGCTGCACCACATCTGCCCACAAGCATGAAGCGGCTCCAGCTCCAACCCTCCAGGTCGCTTCCAAAATGTAAATGCTGTTTAACTGTCGCCATGTGATGACGCCGCTGCCCATTCCTCGCATGCCAACAGAAAGTGGCTTTAAAGGTTTTCTTCCCTGGACGTTCAACCTGAAGTAATAACCAAGAATTACCCCGGGGGTGTTTGCTGATTGGCAGCTCGGTAGCTGACATGTGCACTACTGTATGTAGTAGCACGCGAGATCACTGGTTCACAAGTGGGAGTTGGTTGTAATGCATGTATCGTCGACACAGAAAGACAAACGGGATTTTGAAGTGGTACAAATGTTACGCAATCAAATACTTGAAGGTATTAACGTGACGCTATTACAAAGTAAGCGAGCTGCTTCATAGTTTGTTGGCCGAGATACAGCAGACTTTGTTGTTCTGTTTGGGTCGGAGGAGGGTGGCGCGGGAGGGGCAGGCGGAGGACTCGAGTCCCACTGATGAATAATTTGTCTGTTTACTTCTGAGTGACACGTCGGGGTCTGAATCAAGGGGTTGCTGTCATGTTTTTCCATAAGAGACGGCTGTCAGGAGAAGCATGGCAGCGGCGAAGGACTGCTGCTCCGGCAGTGTGCCCAGCGGAGCTGTCACCGCCGCGCCCTCCACCAGAGGCCCCGCGGCATGTCAGAGGGTGTCATCATTCTCCGCTGACACGCAGGCGGAAATTATCTCTCATGACCTCTAATTTCTTGACATTTCCAATGCCTTAATTGTTGTGAGTAACGCCGGAGCCGCAGTTTCACCTGTCAGACCCTGGAATGAATCAATACCCCCAAGTCAATTGTTACATTTCAGGGAGATCTTTGAGACACGTTCACCGGGCACTTTTCCATGCTCCACCTCTCTTCTTCACCCAGGCGGACGGCGAACCGCTCCGCTTGCGATGGGAGGAGTGGAAAGCAGTGATGGGAATAGCAGCGCAACCGATCCAGCAGGTTGTCAAATACACTCTTTAAAAATTACTTTGCAATATATATAATATGAATTCTTTGATCAAAGATAAACAGTTTTCACCTTTACAACTTGAATATGTCCTTTTTCAAACACTTTTCATTCTTTTTTAATATTTTGATTTTTATATAAATCCTTTAAAACAGTCCAGAATTGTTGCAGTGATCACTCAGCGTCCCTGTAGCACAACAATGATGCACGTGACAAACATGTGTCCCTAAATCTCTCTCCTGAAATCCAAAAGAAACAAACAAAAGGCTTCTCTGAATGTCCGGGTTTTCCACACGATTGATATCCGATTTTTTGTTATTTGATCACACCAGGTTACACTTCATGTCGCAGAGACAAAGACGATCCGCGCAGGTGAGAAACGCGAGCGAGGGCACGAAGGCTCGTCTTAATTAGCGCTCATCATATCAACATTACATCAGCTGCAATTAGCTGAGCCAATTTCTTTCCCCGGCACAAACACGTTGGCGCGTCACAATGGAGACGACATCAACCGGGCACAATTAGGGAGTCTGAATAGGAGGCGTCCTAATGTGCGACTAACAAACATGGCTGTCATCTCTCAGGGTGGAACAGTCAAGGTGGGAGACAGCTTAAAAACCCCTCAATCTGACGCAAAACAAACAAGCGGCTCCGTCCGAGGAACTCCTCCAAATGATGAAAACCGAAGCTCTCACAAAATGGTTTGGTAATTAGATCGGGCCTAAATCTTCTGCAGGTGATTTGCATAGTGGTCACTTGATAAATAAAGGCGCCCCTGGAAGTGACAGTATATAAATGACTTGTTTTGCAGACAGCAGATGGTGGATATCACAGGGAGAGACGAGCTCACACTGGAAAGTACCACAATGCACGCCAGCTGCTGCAGTCTCTGCTCTCCTTTTCTCCTCGTAATTACGCTCCTCACAAGTAAGGCGACCGAGCTAATAGTTTTTCAATTAATTTGTTAAGAACAAGAGGATTCGCTCCCTCATCCGCTGACCGGGTGACCTGTGGCGATTGATCAGAGAGCGCGAGTCGAACTCTGCGATCTGAGCAGAGGAAGACTCCTGCAGATCAACAAATTAGTCACAAAATTAGGTCATAAAGAAAATAAATGCAGCTTTAAATGAAGACTGGTGAGTGAAGTCCGTTGGCCTCTGAGAAAACTCCATGAGTCAGCAGCCTCGCGTGATTCTCTCACACGTTACGTTTGCATGACACATTAATTGATTGACAGATGCATGATATGAATGCTGTAACACATGCCAGGGCACATAAAGACAGGAAGGTGCGCCTGCAGAGAATAAGGGGAGGGGGCTCGGCCTCCTTTGCAGTGTGCACGTGTGTTTGTGTGTGTGTGTGCTTTACCTCTCTGAGCAAAGGGTCAGTGATACTGTCCAGGTTGACGGAGCCCTCGTAAGTCAGGTGGTGAAAGACGTTGAGGGCGCGCACCGCCTCGGGGCCTCGCTGCTTGTAGCCGAAAATAAGGTCAATCCACTGATGCAGCTGACATGACACAAACTCGCTTTCCAGAGCCTGTCAGAGGAGTACGGGGCAATTAGAGGTGAGAGGCAAAAAAAAAGAAGAAAACAACCCCAGCAGCAGCAGCAGCAGCACACGGTAGCACAGGGACCACAAGACACAACAGAAAACTGAACTCGCACACAACAAAAACACAGCGTACAAACTCTGCACGGATGACCTTCCAGAGCGTGACAGCGCCAGCAAACACGTGGAAACCAACCGCAAAAAAACAGCTCTGAGGGAGAAGTATTACATTTATTTGACTAACACAAGCTTTTAACCTTTCCGTAACCGGCATGGAGATTCGGGAGGAATAAAGCACCAGGAGCTGGGTTTCAAACTCTTCATATAATAAGGTGATTTATCGTAAACCTTCCACATCATATTTCTTTGTCCACTTAAAATATCGTCTTTGCGCCGAGACAAAGAAATTGGTTCAATACTAACAGGATCCAATTTACCGCGCGAAGCGTCTACGGGAGAAGCCTTGATAAATGACTTGTGAGAGTGAAGAGGGAGACTACATTTCTGGTGGGAGTGTTAGTGAGGGGATTTAGGATAAGATTTAGGACTGAAAATTATTATAAATATACCTACGGAAGCCGTGCAGGAGGAGGGGGACGGTGGGAGGGGGTGGGGGTGGGGGTGGGGGTGGGATGTTGATGTATTGTCCCAGAATATAGAGAACAATATAATTCCCATGCATGCTGGGGTGAGGCTTTGCGAGAGAAATTTACACTCCTCCCCTCGCGTCAGGAATAACAGCCATTACCAACAAAGCCCGCTCGAGCACACAGAGGCAGAGTTTGCCACAGGGCATATCACTACAATTGAAAGTGGCACATGCAAAGATGGGAAGTGGGAGGAAGAGGGAGAGAGGGAGGGAGAAAAGGAGAGAAGGGAAGGAAAGAGAGAGAGAGAGAGAGAGAGAGAGAGAGAGAGAGGGAGAGAGGGAGGAGGGGGAGGCAGTCAGAGAGATTCACTGACAGAACTGAAATAATAGAGGAAGCAAGAGTGTGGGCTAGCAAGGGAGCAGAACAAAAGAAAGACAAAAAATGGAGGCAGAGGACTCTGATTTTCTGGGTGTGTGAATCCACTGGTCTGTGAATCTAACAATGCAGAGCAACATCACACATGTATCCTTCAACAGCGAGAAAATATCCACTGTAATCCTTTTTTTCGCAGCCATTCTTCCTTCTTGCCTTCTTGTTTTGGAGATGCAGACATGACTGAAACAACCCCAAGCCTCCCTCTCTCCCTCTCTACCTCTCTCCCTCTCTACCTCTCCCTCGCTCCCTCCTCTTGTCTCTGCCTCTCAACCCCACGACTCTGCCAGTATACGAGCCAGATAGAGCCGGAGCAGGCAACGTAGGGTACAGCATGGGTAAAGGTCACCTGCATAAGACCAGCCGAGCTCTGTCACTCCGGCTGAAAAGGTCAAGTTTGTTCCCACAGCCTCCTTCTTGCCTGGTCTGAGAGCAGCACAGCCTTTAACCTCAGGATGCATGCAAGCAGCAACGGCTTTGGAGCAATTTAGGTTAAATTGGCTTCAGTCAAGAACTTTAATCTTAATTACGAGTAAAAGGAGCTTTTTTGGAGCATTTATATTAAGAAATTTTGCAAGAACAGTGAAAAGCGTAATTTTTTTTGTGCATTTTTGAACAAATTGTGTCAAAATACAATTACCACAATGCACAATTAAAGGGAAAAGATGATTAATATTACAAGATCCACAATATTCTGCCTTTCTCTTGAACAATATGCACTTTTTTAAAATTTTTGCTTTTTTTAAATGGGTGTATTTTTTTCACAACGTCAGGAAGACTTTATGTGAAGGTTGGAATTGTGTCCAGTCTCTTTCGGTCCTTGTGCTGCTCCTGAAACCTGTTGCGAGCCGTGAGCTTTATGCGGATGGACACACTTACTCACATCCAGACACTGGAGTATGCAAATGCAGAAAGAAAGCAGCCCTGCATGATGCCAATGTGTCGCAGGTCTGCATTGCTGATGGGTGCAACACAGGACAAACCGGCCTTCACTCTTGCCTCTTAGTGTCCCTGCTCAGGGTGGACAGTGTGAGTATCGATCGGTGCACTTTGTTAGATGATTCATGAATAAGACGCAGCTATACGGGAAGGTTAAGAACAAAGACCATTGATCTGTTTTCTGTGACGAGGCAGAAAAGCTGACAGTGAAAATGGGAGTTACAAACTTTTATGAACACAGAACGCTTCACAGAATGACAGATTATTGTTGTCTTTAGGAATGAAAAGCAACACTTTCTTGACCCTCGAAGATCTTGAGACAACTTGGTTCAGAAGAAACATTTGGGACAACGTGATCCCACCAGCGAGGGCACAGAACGACACGTGACCTCGTCACGCGTCTGACCCTTACCATCCGGTTGATTCTCACAAGGTCTTCGGGTTTCTTAACCCACGCTGGTAAATCGACGTCACAGACCATCGTCCTGTCGTCCCTCATCCCGAGATGGTAGCCGTTGCTGTTGACAAACATCTCCGGCAGGTAGTAGAACTCAGGAATCAGTTCCTGAGAGGGAGGGAGTGAGAGAGATGTTGCACAGGTGACAGACAAAAATATCCAGCACCTAAGACCACAGTTTTCACCATATAATCACTCTAACAATTCAGCTGAACGCAAGCAATAACACATGCTGAGGCGGAGCGACAGCGCGCCTCGCGTCCTGCGGAGATCAGGTGAGATTTCCAGGGGAAAGGTAAAACACACCGAGTAAACAGCGGGTTGTGTGGCGGCGGTGAGAGGTGCGGGTCCAGTTATTCCAGGCAGAGGTGTGAGGTGTGTTAAATGAAAGTGGAAGCGAGCCGGGATTTTCTCCCCGGTCCCGGGGTCTGCGTGATGGGGTCAGGACCCTGCGGCGGGGAGGAAGTCAGCATGGCAAAAGGAGCCCCCTCGGTGAGAGTCTGCTGTGGCTCCTTACATGGAGGAGGGGGGCAAATATTTACTCTAGATTTGAGACAAAACTATTCCTGAAGGAGTCCCTCCTGTGCCGCACGACCAGACTCATGTTTCTGCATTCTTATGCCCTGAACGCACCAAAGGTGTCTGTAACATGGTTCATGACTTTTACCTGAACTACACAACATGTTGAATTAACTTTCACCTTGTATATCTGATGAAGGGAGAAGAAAGACTCCAAAACAATAAAAATCTTCAAGCTTATTTTGAAGCCTGTGAAAATTTGTGCTTTATTTTTGATTCGAGTAAGTTTCTTTTCAGTTTCTCTCGACAAAAATTTGAAAACTGCATTTTTATTTAATGAAAAGTCAGCCTCAATACAAAAGAACTTCTTCAAAGTACAGCAAGCCTTCTGAAAGAGGAAGGTCAAATATTTCATAAAGGTGTTTTAATTAAGTCTAAAACAATAAGTCTAAGTTGTATTTCTCGTGATGTATTTTTGGAATCATTTTTGGGGTAATTTTCAGTTCATTATTCAAAGAAATCTTATCGTTATTATTTTTGATGTGCAGAGCTGATGAATAGGCTGAGAGCTCCAAATAAAGAAAGTATGAATGTGAAACAGAAGAAGTGATTTTTATCAGCGATACTTTCTTCTCACACTCTTCCAGCGGAGTCGGGATGAGTGAGTGAAGCTTCTGCACATTCATGCAGATGAACACGAGGAATGCAGACGGTCCACTTTGTCCTCATTAGGAGAGGCAGAAACAAAACGAGTCAAACGTTGCGATCCTACAGCCCGCCCACCCCACCACCACCACCACCCCCCCTGTGTTATGAATCCAGTGTTTGTCAGATTTGGCCGTGCTGTGGCGTTTTATGTTGCCTGTGGGAGAGACGACACGCGGAGCTTTTAGGCACCCCTAAATCACGAGGCTTTGAGAGCGCGAGTTACCATGACATGGTACAGGCCAATAACAGCGCCGGTCTGCTGTTGGTCACATTTCACCCTCTGCACACGACAGGGAGAAAGGGAGTAACGTAGCCGTTCACCCCCCCCCGCCCCCCCGTCTCCTTCAGCCTCTCTCTCTCTAATACTCACTCACACACAGCCACACTTTCCCTCCTCTCGCTCCTTTTTTCGTCCGTAAACTTCCTGCCGTAACTCATCGCCGAGCCGTTAAAACTGCCAGCTCCGTTTTCAAGCCGCCCTCCCATGGCAGCCATTAATTCCGCAACAGCATCGTAATGGGCTAACAAGTCAATCACACGAGCCTCCGCTGCTTTACACTGTGTCACCTTAATGACACGTTCGTCAGAACCTGTCACCGGCGGAGTGCTGCTGGATTCCTTCAGACAATACGGTGGCGGTTTGTGTTCGCGTGTGTGAGAGTATACCGGTGCGTAAATACGTGCCCACTCCCTCCTAAAGTCCAGCTTTTCCGTGTCCACCGGCGGCTGCGCCAGCCCAACAAAACCGCGGGTGTGCACGGAAATAAAAGAGAGCAGTGGCTTCGCATTAACATTAATGATGAGGGGTGGCCACGGAGGTGAGGGGCTCGGCCGGCGCGGGGTTGTTTCCATTTGACTTGCTCTTTTAGGAGGTCATCCCCATCAGGGGGGGTTCAGGCTCCCTCGGTCTTGTCGTCATTACTGCGGGAGGAGGCCGGGGTTAATGAAGGAGAGACCCCGGTAAAAACAAGCTCCTTTTAAATCGGAGGCCCACCGCCCTGCTTTAGGGCTCCGGGCCCGAACTGACCTTCACCCCGCAGACCGCGATGGCTTCCTCGTGTCTGTTATCTAGCCACCTTTATTTCATGAAAATATAAACTTTCTGGAACACAATTTTGATAGATTACAAATGTATAAATGCATAAAAAAGACGCAAAAAACCATCAGTTGTGTTACTTCATGGTTCATTGGCTGCTGTGTGATATTTCCCTTTTTTTTCCTAATGCATTATGAATTAACGTTAGCAGTCCTGCACTGTCCTACACAGCAGCACGCTTCTCCTAATAGATCGTCCGCCGTCCTCAGAGTGTAAAAACAAATGCGTGCAGACGTATAAGTGGTTGAAAGTAGACGGTATTTGTTAACAGGGTGGCGTTTGACTATTCGGTTGTTCACTGGCTGGCTGCTCTCTACCTCCGCCTCGCAGAAAGACTGTTGCCTGCCGCCCCCCTCCTCCACCCACCACCACCACCACCACCACCCCACCCCCCCACCCCCAGATCCTGGCAAGTAAAAGCCCTGTCTGTACATAAAAGACTACATTTTAAATAGCTTTTGTCATTAATGCTTTATTAATTGCCTGGGGCAACACTACCCAATGCAGGGTGTGCTAGAAATATATGACACTTTGAGGTCAGCGCGTATCCCCGCTGCGTGTTATGCAGTGGGCAAAATGGAGGCAAATCAGCAGGGTTCAGCATTTTCAGCGGCTGCTGGCTGCATGTGCAGCCACAGAGCTTTGTCTCTGCCTCAGACGGCGCTTCTTTGTTCAGATTCGAGTCCACCTCAGATAGTTATGCTTTCTGCACGTGATGAAGCGAACGTGCGCCGGGTGCAGCGGCGCACCGAGGGTCTTTGTGATTCGCTCTTTGGATGAGCCATTTATAATTAATGGCGTAGATTTTTGCAGTTACGATTGAAGCGGTCGAGGAGCACAGGAAGGTGTTGCTGCTGTTTTTACTGTGCAAAAATGTTTACCCATAAAGCGCACGCCAGTCAGCCATAACATTATGACCACTCACAGCACCGATCAAATCCCGAGCATGGTTTGATGAGAGATTTATTGTCGGTGGCTCAAACTGCTGCAGAATTAGCAGCATGAGTAACTAAAGCAAGTGTGCAAGTTTAACAAGAAAGAAGCAGAGTAGGTTTTTTTAATGAATCACGTACGATTAACGCTGCGCTTTCAATCTCACCTTGACGTCTGACGTATCCCTCTGACAGTTCCTCCAGGAGCGAGTGATGGCCGAAAACGTGCGGTCCGGGTGGTCGAATTTGTTGTTGTTGGCGCTGAGGAGGAATGTGGTGAAGGGCTCCTACAAAAACAACCAAACGTGACAAATGATAAAGACTCCCAACCAAATTTAAATCAACAACTGAATCACTCTTGTTTTGGGATTCTAATAATGAAGCTAAATAAATGTTTAATCAAGGGTTTCTTTGTCCAAACACATGAGAATAGTCTGAATTCGAGGATTTTCCTTTGTTATTTTTTGCACCAGCAGACTGTGGGATCTCTGTAGACATCAATCCTTCATTGTATCCAAGCCTGAGGGAGAATTAATTAGTGTTTCTTCCTGAGCACCAGAAAGCCATAATGATAATTGGCTCAAATTTGGTTTTCTCAGAATGCGACGGCAACCAGCGCCGGTCAGAGCGGATGGATCACTCACCAGAGGAAGAAAGGCATTGTGGGAACAAACCCACTGAGGCCAATCTAACTGCTGTCAAGAGAGCTCCCTCAGTTCATCAAGCCGGTTCATAATAATGATGGGGGGAGGGGGGGCAGGAAGAGGAGGAGGAGGAGGAGGAGGAGGAGGGATACAGTACAAACTCTCGATAAAGCTCCTCCAAAAGGCGAAAAAATTGCACGTATTCCGGCTCAAAGGAGCCATGCGGGTTATAAGGGCCTGTTTTGTCAGGAGCAGATTGGAAGTGCATGTGCGCCTCCTCCTCCTCCTTCCAGAGTAAATGAGGACAGTGCTCAGTAACCTTGATGGACATGTCTCCAGTGCTCACTGGGTTGCCTGAAACACATAAACCTGTCACTGCAGCCTCTGTAAATCATTACCCAGCCACTCTTTATTTAGTTCACATATGCTGGTTTACTGGCCTGTGAAATGTGTTTTCTGAGCGCCATTGGTCTAACTCGGGCCCAATCAAATTGAGACGTCGGTCTGCTTCCTGTGCAGATGCCGACAGACGTCAAAGTAACAGCATCATCAAGCCTGTGAAGTGACAATCAACTAATGCAGACTAAAAAAAAACAACCAAAAAACTCCATCAAATGCCGTCTGAGTTCCTGGGTTGAAATCCATTCCTATTCACAGAACTGGTCTAATTCAGGAGCAGGGAGCAAATAATAGGAGTGAGGGCGGCAGAGGGAGCGACTCCACTCACTATTCTGACAAGCCAGTGCAGGGTGTTGGCAGCGGTGGAGTAGTGGGAGTTGTAATGACAAGGAGGCGTCTGGTCATCCTCCCATGTCTCGTAGCGCTCGGCGTAGAACGCCGCTCGCTTCGGATTCAATGCGCCAACAGGCTGAAATGAAAAAAGAGAGGGAAAAAAAAAACACATTAAGTTCTGGCAGCCAAGCAATTTACTCATTTCCAGTGAGTCGGAAATTAAGACTGGACTTTGAGGAGCAGAAGCAAAGAAGTTGTGAAAGTTTCATGTACTTTTGGTGAGTTTTCTTGGAAGCAACTTTCATTTCTTGACTCCACAACTCTGAAATGAATCACCAGGAGATTTGTGTTGGGAACAATTGAAGCAAGAATAAAAGAATTACATCGCTTTGATGGTTTTTCAACCTCTGCGTTTAAATAAACAAGTTTTTGATGAAACAATCCAAACCCTCCCCCCAAAAACTACAGAATACAAGAAAATATGATTTTTTGGGGGGCTTCAGATTTTTCGAAATGAAAACAATCCCAACGTGTGAATTCCAATCTATTTATCTATTTCTATGAATGTATAAATAGCGAGCAGAAAAATAAACAGAACAGTCATGTCATCATGAACTTTATTTGACTTATGAATACTTAAACGTGTCACGCAGCCGGTCTTTTTTCTCATGTAGGTCATGAACCACTCTCCCACTGAAGCCGCAGCTCTCGTGAACTGCCTTCAGTGCGAATTGAATTTTCATGTAGGTGCAGTTGGGAAAAGGCTTGTGAGCAGTAATCCCTCCACAAACTGCTAAATAAATAATCAGAGTGCACAAGAGCACCAACAGACAAATCATTTTTGGTGAGTAACCAGCAGCACCGGCATCACTTTGGAGCCGCCTCGCTGCAGGTTAAATTCGGGGTGCACGAAAGAGTGACGTGTGGACCCAAACTAGCGTCACTTAGAGATGATTTGCTGCCAAGTCTTTTCTACCACAGCCAGAGATGTGATGATTCAAACACACAGCGATGCAGTTGTTTTAATTTATTTGGAATTGTAGAACGTTTTGTCTGATTTAGAGGTAAAAATGTTTTCTTAGCTGCACAGTGAAACCCGCTGCCCAGTTCTGTGCATCGGGAAACACAAAGAGCTGAAAAGCATGATTGGGAGACAAAAACAAAGGGGGGCATAATTCACATGCTCCAAGTTGGACAGTCTGACGACGTCCCCGCTTGGGACAGATGAGGCGAGGCCAGCGGAGCGGCTGGTGGAGGGTTCAGGGCAGACAGGGAGCTTTACTCTGGGATTTGTCTGTCAGGCCCCATTATTCTCATGGAACCTAAAAAGTTGTGCTGCCTAGTGTCTGAAATGTAAAGAGGGGTCCAGTGGCAGGCGGGGGGGGGTTCGATGGCACGCTCAGGATGGAGAGGGGGGTTCCGAGTGTCTCCTGCTAAATGTTGGGACTAATCCATGTGGATTAACCCAACCTGACCTGGTTTAAAGGTAACACGCCCACCGAGCCGAACGTCTAGTTAGCGCTGCCTCTGCTGTTAGCGCTGGGAGCCTCTGTGGACTACTGTGAAATTTGAGAGCAAGTTGTGATCTAATAACTTAGAGTTTGACTGGTAAAAACCCAAATCTGTCAATACATCATCAGACGAGGCCAAACGCCTAAAACTACCGTCTGCACCAGGGGGAACATGCAAACTTTTCAGGGAACAGCTCGCGATCAAACCGAGGTCGCCTTGCTGCGAGGTGACGATGCAAAGCACAAACCCACCATGCGGTCCAAAGAAAAACGCACTTTCCCAAACCTCTAAAATCAGGCGAAAAGCTGTAAATATTGCAGCTGAACGTCTCCAAAGAGCCGAATATGTAATGAAAACAGTTCTGAGTCTGAAAACGTCAGATATCGTAAATCGTCTCTTTTTCACGGTTCTGCATTTCAAAGACGGTCTCCTAATTATTGTGAGAACATAAAAATATAATACCGTTGCTGCATTTACTCCACATCCATCCAAAGGTTTCATACGTAGGCCAAACCTTGGATAATGTGCTTCATTATTTTTACCACGGCCACAGTAATAACTTTATTATTATGCTGACACCATCGCTGGGATTTTTGCCCTTTGGCAGCTGTTTCATTTTCATGTGTTCTTAAGGCCCAAAAATTACCCCCATTAAACATGCTTTTAGTGGTGAATAAATTGCCTTCTCTGCCTTTTCAATCACCTTTTCCAATATAAGAGCCTCAGAGGCGTATTGGCAGTCAATATTAATATACTCAGAACCACTGAATCAGTTACAAGTGGGGGTGGAGGCGGGGGACTGGTAATGTAATCAATGGCGGCTTTTTCTACCTGAGAGCCGCAGCTGAGAGGTCAGAAGGAAAAGGACAAAAGATCTCGGCTCCGGAATACTTTCAGGAATGACGCGAGCGACTCAAGCGTTATTAAAGGAGTCGTTTTTTGGCTTGATACCTTTTGTGCGCGTCACAGTGACTCCCTTCTGCATCAGGGAGATGACGGTTATATATCTGTGGGTGGCACAGCGCACATTCCTGAAACTCCAAGTCCAAACTTAATGGGTCTCTCTCTCTCTCTCTCTCTCTCTCTCTCTCTCTCTCTCCCCGATTCTTCCTTAAAAAATTTAATGGCGGTCCACATCAGTGTTAGCACAATTGAATAGACTGAAGGAGAAGTTTATTGAGATCTGCGTAGATTTATGGGGTGATAATAGCCTTCCCTGTGACGTCTCGGCCCAGCTGGATCAGGGTGCAAGCCACAAGATGTCTCGCACTCCGTAAAACCGCCGCGAGTGCGACTAATGCAAGTTAGAGCTGTACAAAAGATCCAGGTAATGCATGTGACAGAGGGAGAAGAGGGAAGAAAATACAGATGCAGGTAGCTTTAATGACCCTTAAAAAAAGTCAAGCGTACAAGCGGTTTTGATTTACGCCAACATGGACTATTTTTTAAAAGTCTCCATTTAATCAGTCCGGCCCAGAAAATGCTCCAATAGGAACTGAAACATGTTATTACAGGCACACACTGTCAGTGTGCGACACATGCTTAAAGACATCAGCCAACATGACATTGAAAGCTTCACGTTTAAGAAAAATACAGCATGTAACTGCTCGCGGCTCCATTGCAAACGTCTCTGCTGTTTCCTGTGACTAAACTAACCTCAAACACATCGTGGGCAAATATCGAGTTACACGGTTGTATGTTGGCTCTGAGAAAGGCTGTGGACCCCCCCCTCTCAGAAGTCTGACTTCCCAAAAACTTTACGGTGAAGCCAAAAAACGGTCAGCAACAAAGGAAAGTAAAAAAGCTTCCAAATCAAAGCTTTCTCTCTGACTGAAAATACATCCGGCTTATTGCTGTAAACCACCCAAGTGAGGACTGTTTCATTGCTAATGTACGAAAACTCACAATCAAAGGAATCTAACGGCAACTTAATGTGATAAATGCCCGATAAGCCAGAATATGGATAAACAGAACACTTCCAATCGCGTAGATAAAGGAAATTGCAGTGTGTTATGAGCCTTTATTACAGGGACTTTCATATTATTTACAGACTTTTAAAGACCTGGTATTTTTTGCAATAGTCAGTCATATTCTGTCTTTTGCATGGAGCCTATTTTTGTCCCGGCTCTCCCTCGATGAAGCTTTGTCACCGCAGAGGACTTATGACTGCAGCTGTAATTAAAATCAATGCTAATTAAAGCCTCAGCTGAGCATTTCAGTGAAAAGCGACGTTCTCGTACGTGAGCCGAGTGAAATATTTGTCCGAAACCGCGAATGTTGCCACTAACAACGAGTCATATTTTTGAAGGTTTTAAAACCTTGTGAAAGTGTGATGAAGTTGAAGTACTTTCCCACAGCATGTCTGCCAATACTATGATGCACTTAGCTCCAAGAACATGGAACATGGAAACTTGGCCTAATGAAGCGGCGCTGTTCTCATGAGAGGCTTCAAGCATGAGAGGAAAAGCTACACGAGGGTTAGAACCAAATCTGTGCATCTCTGCATGTGGCTAGCCGAGCTGCCTCATACAGACACAATAAAAACGATGAATTATGTATGGAAATGCTGGACTAGAATTCACACTAACTCCTTGTATGCTGAATGTGTGCTGCTCCTAATCTGAGCAAATGAGTGATTGATGAGTGATTTGATACGAAATATGAGCTCCAGTCTTCTGTGATCCTTTCGTCCTGTCGCAGTCACCATCTGTTGATGAGCCTAAATCAGGCTCTTCTTACCTCCGTTACAATAATCACCTCGTCCCTTTTCTGCTGCATCGCCCATCATACTGATCACAGACGTGAGACAATGAAAACAAGTGCTTGAGACAGTCCTACACTTTCCCCCATCGCGGTTCATTACTCGCATAACACCTGACCCGGTGAAAACACATCAGCGCAACTAAGCAAAGTATGATCAAACTTAGATTCGGCTTCACATCCAATCAGCCTCATTTCTGGTGTTGCGCCCCCGAAGATGCAGGAAATGAAGGTGGCCGCTGGTGAGCGAGCGAGCGAGCAGCGCGTGTCTCCGTGCGTTTGGTTATATCCCAGCAACCTCCCAAAGAGACGCATATTGCATTTTATATTTCAAAAGAAATTACATTACAGTGTGCCGCTGCGGCGCTCTGTCAGGAGAAGTCGCAGTCGTTTTTTGCTTGCCTTGTCAGAGGCAGGAGCTGCATGCAGCTGCAGTCTCATGGAATCAGGTTGCTCCAGCTCAAGATCGAGCAGATGTGCCTCCAAACAACCTGAGAGGAGCGGAAACCAGCGCAAGGAGGAAAACCATTGAAAGGGGGGAGCTGCTTTGTAGAGGTCAAGATGCTCCTGCGACGCTGGGAGTCTGTTTCTTAGACGCCCTGCTTAAAATATATTTGTTTATATCATGCTTTCAGGGGTAAACAGTATTAGCTTCTGTGTATTCTGCAGAACTGAGAAAATGTTTGTTTTTATCAAGAGAACAAGAACGGAAGATTTTGGTCGACAACGAGGCACCAAAGTGCACCTCACTCACAGCCAGCTGGGACTTATAAACGATACATTGTAGCACAGCCGTCAGCTTCTGCAATAAAAACTGCATTGACCACAGCCACATCATATTTTCAACCAATCACAAAACAGCTTTCGGATGATACCACACGAGAACAAAACTCTGACCAGAAAAAACTGTGAAAACTTCCAAACTCAAGCAGTGTACTCGTTATGCTTCAGCTTTAGAGGAGGATTTTTGCAATCTTATAATACCAAGATAGCTAAACTTGAACTTGCTTTTCTTTGGGAGAATATTTGAACTATTTGTCTGAATTCTATTTGGTTTTGGTCTCTTTCCCGTCGTGTTTCTGTACTGTAGGCGTAGACGTTTTGATTTTTGTGAGCGAGTTCCTTCATGGCTCCTTTGCCGACGTCAGTCACCAGCAATCAGCCACCAAATATCTCTCGACGTCAAATTTTCAACTTGGCTTGCAGTGAAACATATCTGGTTGTAGCAACTTTCAAGAACGCAAAAATACTTAAATAGAGTCACATCGAGCAAAGTTGGTGTTTGTCAGAAATAAACTTGTTTCCTTCTTTTTGCAATACTCATCTTTGGAAAAAATACTCGACAAAGATACAAGTAATAGATTAGTGTCAGAGTAACTGGAGGAGGACAGCGGTGAACCACATCTGCTCCCTTCGCTTTCTTGAGCAATTAAGTGAATTTCCGTCAGATCATTTAACAGCTATGAGGAAGATTAGCTTCCCTCTATCTATCATCCGCTTGTCACTCCACCACCAAATAATCATTAGAATCTAATGAAACACTTCACTGCATGAATGTATCTGACAGGCAAATATGCAGGACTCTGGCCTGGAGGCAAACCAGTGCCGTGTTCAATAGCGCAGTTCACAGCTGACTGAACGCCCAACCAGCAGGTAATTGTAGGTGTGCGCCGCTTTCGGGAGGACATTATTTGGCAGATCAGCAGAGACCTCGAGCGGTTCAGACAATGGCCTCCATCAAGTGACAGTCCCGTAAAACAAGTCGGAGGAGCCGCTCCGATCTGTGGGAAAGAAAAAGCCTCTCAGGTGACGGGACTCGACTGGAGAGACATTCATATGGGAATTATTGTTGCATTAACCTGTAATTTTGCTACAATTGCAGTGGATGTGGAGCGTTAACCTCAGTAATCATCTGACAGTTTATCTTTAAGATGCTTCTGGGTGGCAGATGAGACCACATGGCGCGCCTGCATAATATTTAGCAACAGTAATGAAAGATAAACAAGAAGATTTGGATCTTCTTTAATTTACGATGCACCCAGCTGTAACTGTAAGATGTTTTTATTGCTTTGTCATTTGTTGTGCTCTATTAAAGATAAAAACAAATACTATCGTTTGACAAAAATTTTGTCCTTTTTTTTTTTTATCAAAGTAACCTTTTTTTCCGAAGTATTTCACAACATTTTTTATTTGATCCACTTTTCAATATATCTTCTTTACTTGCACAGCCAGAAGCGGAAGATAAACTATGTTTTATTTCATCCTGTGTATCACAATCTCATGTGGACTGACAATAAAGGACGTCCGTCTCAGATCCTCCTCCGTTATCACACACCGGCCCAATGTTTCGTTTCCACGTCCACAAGACAAACACCCAAGAATGATTCGCAGTGCCCTGATACACAATGAGCGGGTCTCGGGAGACTGTGCAACTACCACTGATCCATAATTGAACAAAAGGGCAGACCAAGCAGAGAGGACAAGTGTGGGGGGCCTCCGTCCCCTCCCTGCTCCTCTGGCTGTGAACTTTTGGAGGTAAGAGCCCCGGGGTTCCAAGGACAACTGTCAGGAGACACGGGCTGTGAACTCATGCTAATGAAGGCAGCTCAGCCCTGTAAACAGCATGGGAGGATGTCACTGGAATACATTACAATACATAACTGTCTCCCCAGGGCGGGAGGGTTGCACAAGGCGCAGCCCCGATCACCCCCCCCTCTCAACACACTCAGAAACACGTGCATCCCTGTGGCTTTCCAGGCCCACCTGGATATCCCACCGGTAATGTGGACAAATTCTGAAATGATGGCGGCAAAACACACACCGCCGAGCCGCTTGCTTTCTTTTAAGGGGCTCAGAGAGTTTATTATTTTCATTTTAACTTCCTCCTCTTCTGCTTCTCTCAGACTGCAAAACACAAGGGAGGGGGGGCACAGAAACGCTGCAAATTGATACAGATCGTTGAGAACTGAGATGGCTCAGAGAGGCTCTTAGTCACAGCGATGGTGCTCCGAGGGAATCGAGAGGGAACGAGGCAGCGACAGAGAGAGAGAGAGAGAGAGAGAGAGAGAGAGAGAGAGAGAGAGAGAGAGAGAGAGAGAGAGAGAGAGAGAGAGAGAGCGCTCAGACAGGAATGCGACTGTTTTCAGGTCAGTGAGCTGCAGTGTGCCTGAGTGAGGCAGAAAGAGAGTCAGGGAGAGTGACGGTGGGGGTGGTAAACCAGTAAACCAGGCCACAGTTTGTGGTGGAGGGAGCTGCTGCTGCTGCTGCTGCTGCTGCTGCCTTTTTTTCCACCCTCCACTCAAAGACAGAACAAAAACACGCGGCTGAACTTTATCCACCGGGGCAGCAGGGACAACGTGTCGGAGCTGTTGTGTTTTGGCAGCGTTCGCCAAACTTTCCTGCGATCGCACAGCTTGACGCGCCGGCGACCTGCTCCATTCAGGGCACCTTTCACTGCGACGCCGCGGACTCGACCTGCTCTCATCAGCTCATCAACCTTGAAAAAAAGTTTTCTGTTCCAAGCAGGAACCTGAGATGCAACATGGCTTCATTTAGGTCATCAATCAAAACGTGTCGCTGTTGCATTTCGTTGTGTTGAGTCAACATCACATCTTTATCTGGTAGAATAAGATCTTTTGATGAAGTGTTTTCGAGAGCTAATGTTACAATTGATGAATTTGTGAACATAATATCATTGCCTCTTTTGAGGAAGTTTGGAGGAAATAAGAGAAATGGTTAGTTCTCTTAGTTCCCCCCGAATTAATAAAATGATCAATTATTTGTTTAAAGTTATTTAAACGTGTCTGTGAGGCTCTAATGTAGAACCCAAGAAGCCAACTGAAGGCTAGAGTAGAAGTTAAGAGCTCAAACTGTCTGTTGAGACGATACAGCGGGTGAAAAAAAACTTGGACTAAACTTGCTTCTTGGAGTGTGTTTCAGGATGTTACATTCAGCGTTTTCCACTGTCTGCGCTCCACTTCAGGGGGTCGGGCTGCACATGATTCTTTTACCAGTAAATACCATATTGTTTTACAATCGGCTCTTAATAAGGAAATCCCCCCGCCAGGTCCAGCTGCCCTGGCCTGCCCCTCCACTCAGTCACATGTGAGAGCCCCCCTTGCCGCCCTTGCCCCCCCCCCAGTACCTTCGAGAGATCCCTGAAGTTTCCTGGCAAGGTCAGGTCCAGCTCCTCGGAGTCATAGTTGGTGAGGACCCAGGGAAAGACCGGGTACTGGTTCAGGTCATTGTATGTCCTCCCTGGACACGGAAAAAAAAGCGTGAGTGTTGAAAGGCTGGAGGAGGGAGACGGGAGGGGGGGGGAGTTTGAAAGCGGAGCAGGGTACACTCGAGGCCTCGGATACTTTGGGGGATCACATGCAGCATTCCAACAAGCCCCGAATCTCAGAGCCCTCAATCAGATGAACTTCCTCCCGAACTTCCATGCCGAGTCCACCAGGGAAACATCCACACTGATGGCAGCGAACGTGAGAAGGTTTTCCCTGCTTCTCATAACTTTTCCCTGCTGAGTGTACTTCACCAAGAGACTCAGAGTTACAGGAGGGCTGTCTATGAGTTGATAAAGAACATAAGTTGCTATATATGGATGGAGAGGAAAAAGGGGGGCGTAATCAGAGAGACTATTCAGGGGGGACATGACTCCAAACGCCTGAAATGTCACTGCGAGCCCGAGCCCGCTGATTGGCCAGATGTGAGTATATCCTCCATGTTGTGGAAGCAGGAATATGATTTTCAGATGGAAATACGTGTCAGAAGAAATCCATGGGAAAAGCCCAGAGCATGTAGCATGTTGTCATTAATGCTCCGGCGTCTGCTTTGAAGATGACACTGATACGGCTGTGAGGTCAGCCGCTGGCCACTTGTAATCCGGGACTGGGAAACGGCTGCTGTACCAGGGTTTTGTCGGTGATTTTACTGTGAGTGATAAATCTAACGGAAAACCACGGGTTTGAGAAAAACTGACAGAACTGGAAGAAAAAAAATCAAAGGTTAGGCCGTGAGGGGGAAACTACACAAACGGTGGGATGTCACAGCTTTGAATTAAGGTTCACAGGGTGTTTGAGTGGCAAAACATACAAAAGGAATTAATTTCCTCCTTTTTTCAGGTCTTTTTGTCTACTTTTCTTATGCCTGCAAAGACAAAAGACCTCAGGATCTCTTTTGCAAAAGACAACTGGCAAAAGTGGAAGCTGTCAGATCAGAAAATAAGTAAAACCTATTAAAAGGACTTAAATAAAGACATAAAGTTGTTCAGAAATATCCAACGTTTCAGAAAAATGCTGCAACATTCCTCCATCCCAATTTTTGCAACACTTTCTTTATACCTAAAACTGAAAGACCGTATGAAGCCACAAGAACCTGTGGAGATAATTAGTCATAAAAGTGAAGGTTCAAAAAAATTACAGCCACCAAAGAAGTTTTTACAACTCTTCCAAAAAGATATTAATCTTCACAGGCTCCAGACTGGAGGTGCTGCTGCAGCAGAACGGCGGTGGAGAAGCTAAAACCGTCCGAGGAAGTGATGACGCTTGACAGGCAAGTGGAGGAGAGGGGTTTCTGCGGAGTGACCGGGGTCCGGGGGAAGCCGACGAGCATAATTATCCAGGTTAATGCCGGAAGGAGGCAGGCGGCTGAGTGTGGAGGATGAGCCCGGCGCTGGTGTGCTTAGACCTGCCGGTGCTGAGGCTTGAGTTGGGGTGGCAGGATGTTAATAACAGTGGAATAGTGTTTAATTAGAGGACCACTTCCCGTTCGCACCTCTTCCCAGCACTTCACCCCCCGCCTGTCTCCCGCTCCACACTCTTCTGACATTCTTGGCAGCCCGGGTCATTACCAGAGATTTTTAATGAATTTTGGGCATGTTTTTCTGTCTGGCTTACATCTAATTAGCTGACAATAATGTATCGAACTCGAGCGCGAGCTAAATATAAATATGCATGAATATGCAGCGAGAGGGAGGATGACACCTCCGTGAGCGGAGCAGCGTGCAGTCGCTCCTGCCTTCCCTGTTAGTTGCAGTTCAGATCAGAGAGTCGACAACAGAACCTTTCAACTCCGCAGACACACATGTGTACTCTCGCACAAAGCCAGGCACTAATTATCCGGCAAAATCCGCAGTGCCTGCTCTTTGCTTCAAACGGCGCACTCGCAGGGACGCTGAAGTGTACCGTGTTGAGCGGCGCTCGGTTCCTAAACAAATACGACGTATCTGAGGCCACTTATGGTGGATTTCCACTCGCTCTGACACATTATGAGGATTGTTTGTGACGGCTCACTTTGAAAATTATGAGGCCCGAATAGTAAAAAGTTTCACGATAATCGTGAAACGAAACTTTTACTGGTTAAGAAAAACAAATCAAAAACTATGAATTTCACTGACGCCATTAAAAAAAAGGACAGAACACAATATCTACGTCGTTTGCTACAAGCAAAGTTTGACTTGGGAAAAAAAATACACTGTCCTGCATAAGTTATCCTCACCTGCAATGGTGTTGAGGAACATGAGGTACTCAAAGTTGGAGATTTCCCTCCTTTGCCAGCGTTGGGTCATATTGGAGGATTTGAAAAGCTGCCGCGGGGTGGCCAGAGAGATGCGCCTGCAAGAAAAACACCCCAGCAATGAATCAAAGCACACGAGGCTGAAAGGAGTTAAAAAAAATTGGATTGCACAAAAAAAACGTGAAGCGCATAAAACAAACAATGCTTGAAATCGGATATTTTATACAGCGCAGGAAAGAGATCTGTTAAAAACGAGGTATCAGTCGCTGTTACCAGCTTTATGTCTTCATCTACACATGTTAATCCAACATTAGGGTCCTAACAAAACAAAGTAGCATTCAGAGTTATATAATTCTTATTGCCCAGTCAATTTGCCCCCTGCTAATTCGGACCAATTGGCTTCATTTACGATTTTAAAAACTTGGCTTGTTTGTCTTTGCGGCCAACGATAAAGAGGCCTGTTAGCGCTGTGAGGGTCTAAAGGGAACCTATGTTGTTCCTCATTCGAGTGGCTGCAGAACTGTTGTATAGAGTCTTCTGTCAGGGAATTAGGTCAGTTCAGTCAGGGTCAGTGCACATCCACTTCAATGACTGGAGCAATGGGACCTCAAATGACTCTGCTGCAGGCCAGACTGCACCGGTGCACAAAGGCACAGAACCGGAGGAGGCAACAAGGCTCGGCTAAAGAAAGAAAGCCAAATAATATGGAAATGATTCAGAAGCATTTGGGGGGGGGGGGTTATCTGACCTCCTTCCACTCACCTGGCCTGCGGGAGTCCGTAGCTGGTACCGACTCCGACTCGAGGGAGGCTATAGACCACTTTCTTCACCGTGGCCTGGTCCGGAAAGTTGAACATGACGGATGCTGCAAACATTTCAAGATACCGATTAATGACAGAAAAGAGGGGAAAAAACAACTTGAATTTAAGACACTCTATTTTACTCACTTCTATTTGCCATAAACACCTCCATTGCTGTGTTCTGCAGGAGGTAACGTCGGGTGAAGACTGCCCGGATCTCGCTGAACATCCACTTTCCATGTAAACCCTCAGTGTATGCTAAGACCTGGATAGACAGAAAAAGGGAGATAATGTGTGAAAACAAGCAAAACAGCCCATCGTTTACATCCGTAAGTTCACTCTCTCGGTGCACGTAAAAGGTGAATCATTTTAAATCAGCTAGATAATCCACAATGTGTGAAATCGTGCATGGCAAGTGGAGAGCTTTTAAAATCTATTCTGAAACTGCTCACAGCAAGAACCTTCTATTCGCGAGGTAACAGCATGAGCCTCAGCACCAACTTGCCACCCCATTATCATAAAGACATCATTAAATTCTGAGACAAACAATAGAATTTCTATCTTTTATTGTTACTTTCCCATCATCATTTGCAACTAAGACCAGTTGGCAACAAGGATTCATGTTGGAAAACGCGTCCTTCAGGAGTCATCGTCATTCGACTCCACTGATCTTCCTCACATTGTTTCAGTTGGTTTGAGACAACTGAGCAAGGCGAGTGGTCAAAAAATACAACAATAAACACCCCCCCCCCCCCGGTCAGCGACATATAAATAATCAATAAAAGCCATCATGCCAGGAAAAGGCGAGAGCAGACAAAGAATCATTAGTGCATGCAGCAGCGCTGGGGCTGCAGGGCCACACATAGGAAACCACAGACAGTTGTTCTGACAGGTGAGAATGGTCCCCTCACGCACCTCGCCCCCCGCCCCCCTCCCTCCGTCACACGTCCCTGTGACTGAACAATTTTGTCCAACAGTACGAGCCGGGGAGGAGCCTCATCAACTCCCCGGGTTCTAATCACACATCTGCCCTGTTCAGAGAGAGTGTGGGTGAGAGAGGATAAAGATATAACAGGGCAGTAAGGGGGTGAAGCCCCACAGCACATCAGTGTGTGGGTGTGAGTGTCTGGATGTGTGTGTTTTTTGAATGTGTGTGTAAAGGGGAAGGGAGGTGGTGGGGGGGGGGTGATTGAGGTGGTGTAGGCAAGTAGGGAGGGAGGAAGGCAGAGTGAGATGTTGAGCTGGGTTAGGTCTGATGCTAATGCTCATTTAAAACAGTGACAGGCTGGAAGAGTGCAGCACGAGCTGGGCTGCCTTAATTTCTCCCTGGAATAGCTCGCGCCCGACCTCCGTGCCACGTCCAAAATCTCTGGAGCTCAATTAAAATTGGATTAGGTGGAGATGGTGGATGTGCAGCGCGGCATCTCTGGTTGCTCTCCTGCCAGTAATGCCCCTGCTTGACACCTCTGCAACCCCCCCCCCCCAACTCAAACAGTTGTCATAGAGACAGCATGGCCCCGAGGAGGCAGCGGGGGTAACAGAGGAAGGGAGGTGGGATGGAAGGACGGCTGCAGGCTCGCTGCGAGAGCCAACAGCAGCACACATGGAGGGAGGGCCGCTTTCATCCCCCCCACCCCCACCCTCCCACTCTGTAGCCAGATGTTTTGGAAGTAGTCTTCAGAGTGCAATGCTGAGAGGCAAGTCATACAGATATGCATCATGGGAAGGCAACAACAGCTCACTTCATGGAGAAACGAGTGAGCGGTTATTTGGATGGAGATGAAGATATTCTGATGCAGAGCAAGCTTCAATTAATCATTTTAGTGTTATTGGTTTTCCAGGCATCTTAAACTGAAGTTGCTTATTTTATGTCAGGATGCTTGTTTTTTGGGGGGAATAATAATTCTTACTGGAACTAAATGACACTGAATCTCACAACAAACTGAGCGCGTTGGACAGAGGCATAGTTCTGAAGGCAAGATGCGAATTTCATTGGCTGGAAGTCACGTCGGGTGGCGAATCGGCTTCATAAAAAGAAGCACTGAAGCTCAGTTTTTTCAGGACAACTTTTATTTATGGTCTGAATTTCCTCAGTTTTCCAAAAAAACCTGCAAAACTGTTTAATTGTTTCCCAGTTTTTTGTTTTATACCAAGCTGTGATAATTACGTCTTTAAAATTTGTACAATAATGACTCCTCTTGTACTCTGTTACCTGGTAAATGTGAACATTTTGCTGCCGTGACAAAGTACAGGCCAAAGGGCCAGCTGTCAACAAAACAGAGGCTAAAGAGGAGAAAAAAAGAGCTGATTTCAAACTGCCCAGATCAAAAAATTTGTCATAACAACAAAGCTTTTGGTCTAAACTAACATGCAGGGGGCCCCTGTAGACTCGGGGATTTGACAAAGCCCAGCCCTCATTTTTTGGAGGCCCAGCTGTAAAAAATGCCATTTAATGAACCTGTCTGCTGAAGCTGTCCCCTGCCTGTCAGAGGTGTCAGCCAGTGACAAGCGCTGGGGACGGCCGCCTCCAGTCACAGACAGGCCTGCCAGCTGGAGACTTCGGCCCCAATCTAATCACGCCACCAGGAAGGGACCGGCGCTCTGCTCTTGGTCTGTCACGCTCAGGGCTGCTGGAGGAGGAGGAGGAGGAGGAGAGGGGGGGAGGAGGGGGAGGAGGAGGCGGGGTGGATGGGTGAAGGGGTCTGGTACGGCCGACAAGCTCAGCCTTTTGTTTCCACACAGGTCCCTCCATGCAGGCTCATTAGGAGCCACGGGCGCATGCGCTGCTCCTCCAGATGCAGCCGGCTCTCCCGCTCCTGTATAATAGCCTTAATGCAATTTAACGTCTCCGTCCTGTCTTTGCTTCACTCGTGTGCTTTCCTTCCCCTGATTTGACAGAGGGCAGGCTGCAATGTGCCTGCGCAACATCATAGGAGGGAAACGGAAAAATATTGTGACAGATGAGATGAGGAGCGGCACAGGTGACACCAGTGTTTAGGCTGAAACTCATATATAATAATGTGCAGATGCACAAACGGAGCGCGTCATGCTCATAGGCGAAAGGACGCCACTTCATGCAAAGGAAATAGATCCTAATCATATTTGACTTCCGAATAGCGTTACCTCCACATTGACGGAGACACAATGACAGATGTTATTAATAAATCTAACGAACCATTTTCTCTAAAACCTGACGCTATTTTCTCCCATACGCGGCGACGCAATCCCTCCTCGCCGCGCTGATACTAAAGCAGGAAACTAATATAATTCAGCGAGATCTCAAGCCAGCATGACTGATATATTTATATGAGACTGTGGCGCACACTGACAACCTGGTATCGCGGCACCTCTGCTTCATTCTCCCCAGATTTGTCTAATAGGCTTCTGCCATAAAGCCGCACCACTGCAGGGTCCCAGGCGGCCGCAGAAAACAGCGGAGCGGAAGAATAAGGGGAGGATACGAGAGGCAGCTTCATTTTGAGTGATATGACTACTCCCCCAGGAGCGAGAGGGATGGATTTCACACATGGCAATTTGGAGGATCAGCACACACTGCACACACTGTATTCAACGGCTGACCCGCAGGCAAAACGGGCCAAACGTGTGAAGAGGTTGAGCAGTCGGAGCAGCCAAAAGGGAGCTGGTCACAGTGAGAGCAGGTAACCGCTCGCAGTTAAGTGGGAGAGCATCGTAAGTCACAGGCAACACAACACACGGAGTCACAGAACAGGAACTGGTCAGGTCTGAGATGTGCCTGAAATACAAATGTTCACTGCTGCTCTGCTGACACAGTGGTGTTTTCAGTATCCACGCCGGAAGTGTAAGTGCTGCTTTTTACAAGACATTCACTTCAGGACACGTTTTCAAATGTTTTTGGGAGCATTAGTTTACCGGGCTGTTAGTAGAATAACTTGAAAGGGTCTTATTGGACTTAGATGAAAAATGCAGGGTGGGTAAAAGGTGACACAAGGGACAAGTGTGTGAATTTTGGTGGAAATCTGGTCAACCGGTGATCTACAATGATGAAAAACCACATTTCTGTGACGTCCTATAACAGGGCGTGGCTGGAGAAGAGATTGTGGTCTGCAAGAGGTTAAAGTGTTGAAGGAGAGCAGTCGTTTTGGTGGAGGTTTGCGCTCTCTGAGTGCTTCTTGTTCTGTAGTCTGCATAACATGCAGTTATTTCAGGTCATCTGTGATCAAATTCACCAGCAAGTCAATCCAAGAACAGCTATCAGGCAACAAATGGGAATAAAATCTGCTCCTGAAATTGTTAAACTGAAAAAAACCCCAGCAAGTCATTAAAAGTAAAAGTTTTTACATAATATTCCGCTATCTAAAGACTCAGGTGGGCCTGCATACTGTGAAATGAAGCCAGTCCTGATGTTTCTCCCCTCACAAAGTCACACAGAAATAAACCGCAGCAACGCGACCAAGACGTGCCCAAATCCACACTTTTACTTGAGCGGGAATCCCTTTAACATCAAGCGGAATTTCATAATGTATGCCCGAGCATCAAAGCATGTTTCCCAAATGATCCTTCCTGAATGTGACAACTGTTAAGAACTGCGGAAATACAAAAATGTGAAAGATTCCTTCAGATTATGGGACGTTGGGGGGGTGAAAAAGAAAAAGAAAAAGAAAAAATCAGCATTCCTCTTGGTTCCTCTCGCAGGGACCCGTATCTCAACTTCAATAAAGTAGCAGGCTCCTAATGCAGGTATTGGGGGGAAAACAAGATACAGATTTGCATAATCAGTGTCACTATACATTTGGGTGGTAGCTGGAGTGTGGCAAGATGACACAGCTCGGGTGCTCTGGCAAGACCAGTGGGATAAAGGAGATGAATATGCATTAAATATGCTGGCAGTTCACAGCCCCAAATGTCCAGCCAAGTTTGTCAATAACATTCATGTCAGGGATAGTATTTCACGCACATTAGCAGGCCCTGCAGCGCTGTCTCCCACACTGCCATGGTAGGACAGGTGGGAGGAGCTGTTTCCCCCAGTATGCAATCTTCTCGTAAAGAGTCGAGGCTCCGGCTGTGCTGAGATATCAAGCCCCGAGAAATGCAGCGGTGGAGAAGAAAAGAGAAACTGTAACTTAAAGTTGTGGATCCCTACAGCGGGGAAACAACGTCTGGCGTGAAGCCACGCGATGCCCGAAGAGGGATGCCGAGAAGTTGGAAGAAATGAAGCCGATGACGTTGCCAATATAACGCAGGTGAGACACAACAGTTTGATAGGAAAGCACAATGCTATGCCGGAATCATCACCAGTTGGAGACAACTTTTGGCTGCTCCTTTATCTGCAGGAGTCACCGCAGAAAACACATCGCGACCTGCTGTGGAGGGCGAGTCACTTCTGAACCCGATAGGCCACCGAGGAGGACAAGTCGCTCCAAATAAACAAACTTTGTTCCTCGAGCAATCTTAGAGTGGTCTGTAAATATCGATAAAAAACAGGAAGGGACATTTTAGACTTACAATTTACAATCTGTGGTGGTGAGAAAAGCACTAAATCGGAGATCACAAAAAGTGAGAAAATTGAAATGATGATATAAATGTCCACAAAATATGTTTCAAGAAGCATGTTTCAAGATGATATTCAAGTGCATTTGGCCTGGAAGTGCAAGTTACTACTGATCCCTTGTGTGATTATTTCAGTATCATTTCCTGTCTTTGCTTTTACATGTGCTGCCTCGTGCAACTTGATGATGCTCCAAAGTGAAGTCAGTATGAACATAAAGGTGAAAATAGCTTCATACCTGCACAGGCAACCATTCCTACTCACATCACTGCTGTAACTGAATCAGCTTTGCTACAACACTCACTTGGATCTGAAGACATTTATGAGGATTCTTGATCTGTTTAGACGTGAGAAGGTGTGAGAGGAGATTTTTATGCCTCCCTGTTGTCTGTGCGCATTTAAGGGAATTTAATATTCAAACTTAGAAGTAAAACTTTATTTAAAGCTGACGATTCTGCGTCTCGCTTTCAAGTAAAACGAGTCATCTTCACAGCAGCGCTACAATAAAAGAGTCATTTTTTTGCCATTTAATGTGAACTGTAGCTTATTCTGTGGATGCTTGATTACATGTCGCAAGCAAATAAACACACGCGGCAGCAAAACACTTGAACACAGATGTGGCACAGAAAAAAAGGCGGTCAGGCGGTGACCCGCCTCCAACCACATCCGCAAACCTACATGAACATACTTAGTCAGCATATCATCCAGATAAACAGCTTGAGGACGCTTTGGCTAAGGAGCTTGGGAGAAGGGCTGCAGTCATTTGGCGTTGGGTCTTTTCAGCGAGCTTTTCCTAATGGGACGTTTTCAGGGACTTGTCAGCCTTAAGATGACTGAAATCTTCCTGGCCTGGGTACCAGCTTCCTCTGGCGGCTGCTGAGACTGCCAAGCTGATCGCTTTAAATCCCACTTTTCTTTTTCGGCGGCGTCTTTCTGCTTTTTTTTTTTTTTTTGGTACTGCGTGGGAGGAATCGGGGCTCAGAGCGAGCAGGCAAGACTGAGCGGAAGGGAAAGAATGAGACAAGGATGGAGAGGCGGAAAGACAGAGGAGAGGAGGGACAGAGAGAGCAAGTGGTTAGACGAGAGGGCCTGATGAGCAATGAGCGCCTCACTCGTCCTCAATTAATCTTGTCTCTCTACCTTTGCTTTGGCGTTTCCCTTGGCACCAAGGTAATAATGACACCCTCATCCATTATCCTTTTATCCTTGTTATTCACAGGGAATTGCCTAATAATATGTTACAGATTCGCCCTCCTTCATATAATTCTTTCTGTCATTCGTAGTATATCATCTGGAAAACACGCAGCCCCCTTTCTGCCGGACGCTCTTTGAGGATTATCGCGGGTGACACCTTCGGGATGCAGCCAGAATCTGGAGCATCATTTTTTCAGGCATAAAGTAGAATTAGCCTGACTTATCTGTCATTGCCAAAAGCACAACAAGCCATTCAGGGCCAAAGCAAAGGTGGAACAGGTTCTTATCGGCTCCCCTGAACGAGCGGGCTTGTAAATTTATGCTAATGAGGGCCTTTTGTCATCCAGGCTCACCCCTAGGGGCTGAACGGGGCTTGCGAGGGATGATAATCTGGCTGTTGAGTGCGCTAGATAATTTGTACTTTATCCTCATGTAATTATATAGTTTAAATCTTTTCACCAACGCTAATCCCACAACACGGGGAAGTGTCTTAACCGCGTCCACGCTTCGCAACGGCACTAGTTAGCGCGCATCCGACTCTCCTGGAATCACGTAGGAGGAGCGCGGCGCTGATATAATTACTCTGACTTTTTTGAAGCCCGCGCCCGCGAATCCTCCCTATCATTTTGATCCACCTTAGCAGGCAGGCAGGAAGCCAAGTGAGCAGCCCGGGGCTGTGGGGAGACAACACAGGGAAAGGTGAAAACATTGTAGCATGACTGAAAGAGCCCGGCCCATTTTTCTTCTTTTTTTTTTTGTCAGGGAAAAGGAAGGAGGGGGGGGGGGAAGAGTCCAAGTGGGTGCAGTAGGGCGGCTTTGCAAAGCCTTTGAGGTCTCCTTCCTGTCCAGGGGGACTCCAGGCCATCTTGTGAGCCTGCCAAAGCCGACAGCCCCTGACAAGCTGCTTGGCGTGCTGTAATTTGACTAATTACACTGGATTAAACCATATTAATGCAAGCTGTTTTCTCCAGGGTCACTGACCCACCCACTGCGTCCCCGGCTAGTTCCCCTCCACTTGGTCCAGGAAAAACACAAAGGAGGAGAAAAACTCAGCAGCTATTTTATTATCACTGTTTATCTTTTTAAAACCTTGAATACGTCTCCATACAACTGACATTATTTTTTTATAACGGGAGAGAAAGTGCTACAAAGCACACACAGCACTGCACTTTCCTCAGGCGGATCATCACACAGCTCTTTGATTACAAACCAAATCTTTCGTCTGCTTTGTCTACTCGCAAAAACAGAAGATTTTTTTTTCCAAGAACCTCACAGAGGGACTAAAGTTCAAAAAAATAGTTTTTTCGGCACAGAGCAGAGGAGGTCTCCACACGCAGGCGGAGCGGGAGCGAAATTTGTCTTCAGTCTCACTTTTATCTAAGCAAAAGAACAGCATGAAACGCGAATAATGAAGCGCCGTTATAATGTGGGATTCGGTTACACCAATGCTCTTTCTGAGGAAATGACGTGTTGAGGTCTGTGATTAATAGAAGTGATGAGAGACGCGTTGATTGATCTGCTTTTAAAGTGAGGAAATAATACCTAGAAAAAAACAAACCCAAAAGGAGACTTATTTGTAAGAATGAGGGAAACTCGCCCTCATTTGCATTTGTAAAAGAGAAAACCCCGAAGTGAAAGAGGGGAAATGAGCCATACAATATGTGTGTTTTAATACAAGCACTCCCTCAATTGTGCCAAATCAATTTGAATTCCCCACAATGGAGAGGCACCTTCAATGTTTGTATGTGTTCCTCTGCCTTGAACACGGTGTAATAATAGACTTAAACCAGGCGTTATAAAGACAGAATACCAAAGAGGCTTACAGCCTCAGTTTCATGAAACATTTAGGCAAAAGTTCCAAAGGCTGAGGATGATGAAAGAAGGTAAGCTTGGAAATGGGCTTCTGGGATCCACAGCCCTCATTGTACAGAAGTCACATCAAATTAATACTGAGGGCCATTTGCAGCCTTTCTTCTCCGGAGCTTTTCAGAACGGATTAAGCTATGAAAACTCAGAAATTACTAAAGCACCTATTAGGCATTATGCGCACCCTTTCTTCTCGCCCCCTTTGAAAGTCATTGAATGTGCTTCACTTCGCTTAAAACACAATTCATGAGTTTACATACCCTAAAGAATGGCAGTGATATGGGATAAGTCTTGCAAGATGTGTAATTCTTCTCCATCCAGTGGGAAAAAAAACAAGAAACCTTTTTTTTATAAACACATTTTTGCACCATATGTGATTTTTCTAACCCGGTTATTCGTGTATTTTGTGCTCCTGCATATAAGATAAATCCACGTCTGGATCTCAGAGTGGCGGTCCGCTGAAAGCCTCGGTGCGTCTTTCACACCAGCGAGCGTCCTCTATTGCCGGGGGTTCTCCCAGGCTCTGCGCGCCCCTCGCCACCTTCTCAATGCCTCCTTCAAAGCGGCGCGGGGAGCGCGTGAATTGTAATTATGGCTCCTAACAGGATTCGAGAGCGCACCGACGATGGCACTTGAGAACCAGGTCGTGTGGAGTTAAACGGCTGTCAGACACTCAAAGCGCACCCGCATGAGAACAAACCCACAAAGGCCGGACAAGTCCACTCCTCGGGCCCTCCTACCCACTTTCCCTTCTCGTAGGGAGAGATTAAAGATCAGCTAAGTGCCCTTTTAAGGACCCATGTGGCCTTTCTGCGTCGTTACTCTCCTTTTTTTCCAAGAGGTTTAGAGATTAACAGGTGAGAATCTGAACCCGGTGATGAGGGAAAAGAAGTTAGTTTAATAATTAACTGAAAACAAATTGAATTTAGTCGGTTGTAAAGTTATGCACGCTGCAGTGGCATCAATAAATAACCCCTTTGATGGAAATACAAGGCGAGTGAGACACAGCAGTGCAGAAAGTGAGAGGGGGGGGAAGCAGACACATGTGAGAGATCATGTAATTGGTACCATCTGAGAAGCCAGTGTAACCACAGTGTCGGATTATCCCCCCGACCCGGCCCTCAGAATGAAGGGAAAGATCATCTGTGCTCCTCAAACGGTCTGAATGACTCACCAGGGCACAGGACCCCTCCCCACACATTAAAGAGGCCTGGGCTTTAGTCAGGACCTTGAGGAACTCCAGTCCCATCCTGCTCCTGGAAAACACCCTTAAAGGAGCCAACCTGCAGCGTGAAGTCCCCATGCATGACCCTTATTAAACTCCTAATTGGATTGAGAACCCCGAAGAAAAAAAAAAAAGAGAAGTCCAACATTGTTCACCGAGCGAAGACTTTCTCCCACATTCCTTCCAGTAGTTTGCTTCTGCAACAATAACATTCAAACTCCTGTCAGTGGAAACTTTTTAAATTCTTTTCAAAACGCAACCAGATTTCCTCAAAAAAAAAAAAAATGGGAGTATGACCAAGAAACCTTTCTCACCTTCTCCCCCCCCCCCCCCTTCCAAACCAAAGCACTGTTTGATTTCCACTGGGCGCAAAGTGACAGGCTGAAACAAAGCCCAGCGCTGCCCATTGTAGAGCCTTTCACCGTTGTAATGGTCTTAAAATGGCTACAAGCGGGGACCCATTCAGCGGTGACCAGGCTGCTCAGCTCGCCCCTTCATAGCCAAGACAAACCGGGCGCCGAGCGGGAACTCGGAGGTCAGCTGATGAGTGAAAGAGGCGCTGCGGGTTCACGCCGAGCAGCCGCGGCCTCTAGACTATCAGTGCCTGGAGTGGCTCCCGACGCATTCGCGCTAATTATAAAGAATAAATAGTTCCATAACAACAACATCAATCAAGTTCATTATGAAAAACGGCGTAATGACAATAATTACAATAATATCTCATTAAGAGAAAGAATAAGAGACAGGGGAGAATTAATAGCAGACAGGTGTACAACACACCGCAATTATGGAACCTGAAATTAGTTCATTGCCTCGAGGCAAACAGAAGAGAAAGGGAAGGTTGTGTGTGTGTGTGTGTGTGTGTGTGTGTGTGTGTGTGTGTGTGTGTGTGTGTGTGTGTGTGTGTGTGTG
>JASSRZ010000016.1:14937672-14952723 GCA_032164315.1 Malacoctenus gilli
CCACCCCCTGCACACCCCACCTCCTCCCGCTCAGCCGCACCGAGCGGCGGCGAGAGCTGGCGCTGACGAGCAGCGCTTTGCCCCCATAATGTCTGGTCATATGCAGCACTGAGCGGAGCAGGGATGAGTGTAAATGCCTTTGTGTTTCTTATCTGATCCGTGCAGCGTCATCTTTTTGAAGTCCTCTTCAAAGGCTGCACTGTATATGCGCCTTTGGAGACGGAGTGCCGGTGCAGTGATGGGAGCCACAGAGGGTTCGGAGCACACGCGAAATACCTTTATTGTGAATCATAGGGTTGTCTTAGAGGCGCTCAGATACGATCAACGCAAGAAAATGTGCAGTTTTGACTTGTCTTGTTTATTTTCATTATTCAAAAACTATTTGCATTTTGGAGGAAAAAATATGCTAACTATGACTCGAATGTGTTTTTTTTTAAATCTCCTTTGTATTAATTATTTAATTTGAATAAATAATTTTAAAAACTGACAACAAACCATTAATAACTTCAATGAAGTTCGTTCAAAATAAAATTGTATTGTAAAAACGACATTTTCACTCAACACATCCTTCGATTGACACATATTAATAAATAACACAAGAAACATTTCATATCTGAAGAAAACGCGCAACAAAAAAGTACGTAATAAACGATAAAAGACGAAAATAAATCGCACGATGAACTCCTTAAAAAAAAACAACAAAAAAAAAACTAGTGAAAACTCGCCCCCTGACGAGACGCACCAGGACGCAGCTTGTGAGGAAAACTTCAAGGTGTGTTCAGTGAAATAGCACGAAAACACAACTTAAGTATTAAAAGGAGGAAAATTTTCCCATTTTTTTCGGCAGAAAAAACAACAAAAATACATCGAACTTCGCGAAGTCAACTGAATCGAAAAAAGCGATTAATAAGGCAATTTAAATTACATTACATCAAAATGCAACTTTGAGAAAAAAAAGTATAAAAACATTTATAAAGTACATGTCCCGAAGAGGAAACGTTCAAAAACTGTGTTTCGATTTTCCTTAAAATTCCTCATTTTTGGAAAAAAGGCCGAAATTTTCTATTTCACATATTAATTTGTATTAGTTATTATTAAAACAAACTGTAGACTGAACAAATCTACGCCCACTGACTGTCTGATACATGAATCAATATATCGAACTGAAGGTGCTGTAGAGAAAAGTCCATAAGAAATCAAAGTGACGCAGTTAAAAAGAAGAAAAGAAAAAAGAAACAACCCAAAAACCTTTTTTTTCCTCCCACCAGAAGTGTAGGTGTACTTCCGCTCCTCGACATACTAGCAGTACCTGTGCTTTTTACTTGTATATAACACCCGGGGATGAATTTGTTTTCGATAAACTGCGGTGACGCATCGAACAGCGATTGGACATCTTGGTCTCAACTCCTCCCTTATATTAAAGAGAGTGTGTGTGCGCGAGTGAGTGTGTGTGTGTGTGTGTCTCCTGTTGTAAAACACAGCAACACCGGGCGTCTGCGTCAGGACGGCACACTCCACTCTGCGCAATTACGCGGACTCCAAACCGGCACGCCGATCAGAGAGGGAGAGACACGCCACACGGAGACGCGCATTTTCCGGCTCCCGAACGAGGTCGAAATGGACTTTTAATCTCGCCTTGCCGAACGTTTGAAGGACTCGCAGCGAGCATTTCAATGCAGTTTGCGGCACAACAGCTGTGAATGTTATGAGATGCTGATAACGCATGTGCTCCGAGCACATCTCTGAATCGTCAGTCTTATAAATAGACTTTTTTTTTCTTTTTAAATAGCTCTCTTTCTTCTCTAAAATTGGCTCCCGTACAAACAGCCGCGTTGGATCCCTCGGCTTACTGCGAGACTCCGGTGTACAACCCGGATCTCTGCCCGAATATGATAGCCGCCCAGGCAAAGTTGGTGTATCACCTCAACAAATACTACAACGAGAAATGCCAGTCTCGAAAGGCTGCCATCTCCAAGACCATCCGGGAGGTGTGCAAGGTGGTCTCGGATGTCCTGAAGGAGGTCGAGGTGCAGGAGCCCCGCTTCATCAGCTCTCTCAGCGAAATGGATAATCGTTTCGAGGGACTGGAGGTCATTTCGCCCACCGAGTTCGAGGTTGTGCTCTATCTGAACCAGATGGGAGTATTCAACTTTGTGGACGACGGCTCTCTCCCGGGCTGCGCCGTCCTCAAGCTCAGCGACGGCCGCAAGCGGAGCATGTCTCTGTGGGTCGAATTCATCACCGCCTCCGGTTACCTCTCGGCGCGCAAGATCCGCTCGAGATTTCAGACGCTGGTCGCGCAGGCGGTCGACAAATGCAGCTACCGAGATGTTGTCAAAATGGTCGCTGACACGAGTGAAGTGAAGCTGCGCATTAGAGACCGATACGTGGTGCAAATCACGCCGGCGTTCAAGTGCACCGGCATCTGGCCACGAAGCGCCGCGCACTGGCCTCTGCCGCACATCCCGTGGCCGGGACCTAACCGGGTGGCGGAAGTCAAGGCGGAGGGTTTCAACCTTTTATCCAAAGAGTGCTACTCGCTGAACGGCAAGCAGAGCTCGGCGGAGAGCGACGCCTGGGTGCTGCAGTTCGCCGAGGCCGAGAACCGGCTCCTGCTGGGCGGCTGCAGGAAGAAATGCCTGTCGGTGCTGAAGGCGCTGCGAGACCGTCACCTGGAGCTGCCCGGACAGCCGCTCAACAACTACCACATGAAAACTTTGGTTTCCTACGAGTGCGAGAAGCATCCCCGGGAGTCGGACTGGGACGAGAACTGCCTGGGCGACCGCCTGAACGGGATACTATTGCAGCTCATCTCGTGTTTGCAGTGCAGAAGGTGCCCGCATTATTTCCTGCCCAACTTAGACCTGTTTCAAGGGAAGCCTCACTCTGCTCTCGAGAACGCGGCCAAACAGACTTGGCGACTGGCGAGAGAAATACTGACCAACCCCAAAAGCTTGGAGAAACTCTGAGGTAAAAGAAACAAACCAACAGAAAATAATACGTTAGTTCACCTCGTCTTAAAGCAAAAAAGAGGCCTAACGAGCTCATAAACGGACCGAGAATATTGCCAACCGATTTGCAAAGTCTTGTGAAATGTGACTGTTGTTGACTATGTTTTGGCCAAGCCTGTTTCTAGGTGATTTCTTTTTCTATCACACTTTATTTTTCTTCCCCCGTGAATCCCGGACGTCTCTCGGGTGTCGAGATTAAGGAGCACGTTTAAAAAATTACTGGTTAAAATTCATCCAAAAAAAAAAGGCCATTCAAATGGTTTCTTATTCTGCTTTCCGCCCCCCCCACCCTTTCAAAATCCTACATTCCTTTAAAATGCTTTAAAATAAAGCCCCCCGTGATAAAAGTTTGGAAAAAAATTAAACACACATCTGTACATTTTATACTGTAAATACATTCATAGATTGTGATTCAAGTGGTCTGAAATTGTGAATGTTGTTCTGTGACACGTAAATAGGATCCACCTGTTAAAATCTACTCTGAACTTTCCTTTTTATTTCGCTTTATCTGGTAGAAACGTTTTTGGGGTTTTTTTTGTTTTTTTTTAAAAAATCATTTTATTTATACTTGCAGTGGTAGTCTGATTCACCTGTTTCAGTGGACATTTTTCTAATTTTTTAAAAGTTTACATCTTGATGGTAGACATTTGTTACATGAAAACATTCCATCGATTTTTTTACTTGAATTATTATTTAAAGTACTCGAACATTTTTTGAGTTGATGTTTTTTTTCTCTACCATGCTTAGGCCTACATGATATAAAAAAAAAGAAAAAATGATAACATTTATATATAGTATATATATATATTACAGTTTAATTGGAAAAAAATGCACTTGAAATACACTGGATTATAACATCTGTGATCTGATTTTTTATTTCTGTCTCTGATCTAATTTAAAGAGCTAATAAAACGAGCTGTTTTATACTTGTGTCCTATTATGGTTTTATTAAATGTGTATCTGACAGTGAAGTAGGCCTAATGCGATGCAATAATAATAGGAATGAAATCTTCAATTTGGGTTCTTAGGCGCTCGCGGGGGCTCCGTATCTGACACCTTATAATAGCCGAATAATTTTACATACGCATCGTTTTAAGCAGCTCCGCGACGCTGCAGACCCGCTGGTCGGCGTTTCCCACTTCAACCGGCAAAGACGCGTTTGTGTGAGGTGGAAAACCAGCTAATGTGCCACACAACACGGTGGCTTGGATCATTTATATAACCTATGTGTGACTCCGTGGTCACGCTCCCAACACAACAGGCCTCTTTGAAGAATAATAATGCACAAACAACATCAGACAGTGAAGAAAAGGCAGAAACAAAAGTGAACTGAAAAGAAGCTGAAAAGAAAAATTCATTTTTGCAAAAACGTGCAGATCCTCCTTCTAAATTCAAAGTCCCAGTTGAAAATATCAAGACAATGTTTATTCCTGCAGCGTCCAGTTCAAGTGGTGAACAAACACTGCGCAGCACGCCGGAAACGCAGCTGGCCGCTTTGAACTTGAGCGTGCACACTTGCTTGCAGCTTACTTACCTTTGGGTCGACCCTCTTGAAGGCAGGGTCATCCTCGTCCACCTCGAAGTAGATCTCGGTGGTGGTGATGGACAGAGTCCCCCGGGCCACCAGCACGGGGGCCACGAGCTGGGCCGGGCTGCTCAGGACCACTGGGCCTGCGGAGAGCGCGCACAGACGCGGGCTTTGAGTCGCTGACACGCGGGCCCACATTTTATTCCATGCTAAATAAAGCGAGACCGAAGTTAATGCTGTGGCGCTGACCATCACAGGTGGCAGCCTGGTCCTGTTATTAGGCGTATTTCACACACTGCAAGTGGCAATTTGAGGGTCCCATTTTCCTTCATCTTGTAAAGTTACACATTTTTTTGTCATTATGTCAAATATTATTCACACAGTTTCTCTAAGTTTTAAAGCACAGACGTTTAAAGCCCTTTTAATTTACCATACTTTTCTATATTACACGTGCAGCCTAGTTCATGTGAGAAAATGTAATATACATTCAATATAGTGAGGAGTTGCATAGTTTTCGAGTGTGACCAAAATGTCTTGTTACAAATCTGTTAACCAGGATGCTGTAAAATGAGTTTTACCGACCAAATTCAAACAACCAGCACCGGAAAATGACGTTTTTTGGCTCAAAAGTTATTACGATAAAAGTGATCTACTAATACGATTGAGAACAGTAGTTTTTGCACGGTATTTAAAAAGCAATTAGGACTATAGTGCGTTAAAATGTCCCTGTTTATTTAAAATGGGAGCCCTGTCTTTGTAGTGACACTTTATTACAAAAGCTTGTTTCTTTTTCTAAAAAGTGCAAATAATGGTGGAAAACGTAGAGGCCGGTTTGTGACCCCGGTCAGCTGACGGTGATCACATCTTCATCTCAGTCTCCTCCCTCCCTCCTCCTCCTCCTCCTCCTCCCCTCCTTCCTCCCTCCCTCCGTCCGCCTTATCCTCCATGTTCTCGGATCAGTGTCGCTGCGCGGAGTGAGCCCCGCCGCTCCGGTGATTTGTCTCCCCCTCCGACGAAAAGCTCTCGAAATCGGGATATTTATCGATCCCTTAAACTCCAAAGAGCCACTTTAATGTCTCATCAATCTTAATCTGCGTTCCCCGGCCAATTATGGCCGCTAGTGTAACAGGAACACAAGTGGATTTTCGGTCGGAACTCCCAGAGCGCCCCTCCATCGCTCTTGCAGGCATGCCCGGCTGAAGCCGCCCTCCCCCGGATCCTTTTTCTCCGCTCCTCCGTGGCGGCGCGCGGGTCCATTAACGGTGATGCTATCTGCTGATGCTATCAGCCCGGACGCTACACGGTGCTTACAAGCTGCACGAGGGCGACCAGTGACCTCAGCCCTGTTTTACAACGTTTGTGATAACCCATCGTTTTGGAAAAAAAAAGATTTGATCAACAAATAAAATTCAGGAAAAATATTAGAATCGTAGAAAATAATTAATAATAATAATTTTATTAATAATAATAGTATTCAAAATGTGCTTAAAATTTGTGACCTTTTTTTCTGTAGTTGAAATTAAATTCAGTCCCACCTTTTACCAGAAACAACACAATGCTGCATCATTGTATTGTGGCCCTGAAGGGGTCATATTCACAGAGAGACACTGTAGCTGGAGGCATTATGCCACCGGATCCGTTGCTCATGAGCAGGGAGGGGATTAGGTGGTAATCCCCTCAGGGATCCTTCCATAATTAGGCTATATGGCATTAAAATGTTTACAGCAGAATAATGAAATTAAGGGGGCAACTCGCACAGAATGAGTTACAGTAAACGAGTCGAGTGTGCGTAAAAAAAAAAAGGGGGGGATGAAGCTCGGGAGGATCCCGTTGGCCGGCCGGACGCTTCCTTTAATGAAAATGCAAATGTTTCTCAAGTGACAGGCCACTTTAATGAAGTGATGAAAAGTCTCATTTCTGTGTGGTGGGAGAGCCGCCGCTGAGGTGGGTGTAATATTACTCACAATCAATCTACTGGCCTGCAGTGTTTAATTAATGCTCTTATATTTTAAACTGTGAGAGAAACACACATAGAGGTGTGTTTTATGCACATGTAAGCAATTTATTCTGCTTGGAATTATCCCTGTGGGCTGTTTGGTCACACATACGCACACGGATCGACGTGCATGTTGATGTTAGGAAAGGATTTGTGGGCATTTGCAATGAAAACACACATTGGGGAACAACAGAGAGCAGAACGACACGCTTTGTCTTCCGCGATTGCACAGTCAGAAATGTTGTCTTGGGTTTTTTTTCCTCCCCTCTTTCATAAACATGTCACCACTCCAGAGATCAGAGCTCTGAATAGGGACTCAAAATGGATCCAGAGAGGCTAATTTAAGGCAAAACAAAATGGTTGTGGCTGCTCGACCACACTCGGGGGCTTTACCAGCGTGGTTCCGGTCTGCCAGGCGAGCGGTCCGGTCTCCTCGTTGACACCACAAACGCCCAGTGAGGCTCGCGCTCAGCTCATCCTGCCCCTCCCGCTTGTGATCGAGGCTATTTTACCCAGATTTCGGTTGTAGCCTGTGCGTGCGGACGGAGAGGGTCACTCGTGCCAGCCAAGCGCAGGCAGCATTTCCAGTATTTGTGGGGGAGCAAAACTAATCATAGGTTGAGTAACCACACCGCTGCGTGAGCCCATGAGTGCAGGGCGCCGCCCATTTGGCAGCCGCGGCGGCAGGCGCTGACCCAGCGGCTGGCAGGAGGAGCCCTGTTGTTGACAAGGATCCCGTCCCAGATCTCTCATTAAGGCCATTCATGCCTGAGATTAGATAGGCGACGGACACAGACAGCGCGGCCCGGTCAAAGAAACGCCACCCGAGTGTTACCCAGCGAGCGCCCCTGTCGGTTAAAAACCCAACTCGACACGAGCAAAAATAAAAACCCTTGAGAGTCAGTGTCCACTCTGAAAGTTCGGCTCGTGCTGGCGCCTCGCGCCGTTAGGAACATCCGATTTTTATGGCGAGCAGAAGGTCATCATCAGTCCTCTCAGGAGAAATCATTATGTTTGTATTTTTCGCCTGGCTCTCTGGCTGGGCCAGTGCAAGGTTCATCCAACAGACAGCGAGTGTTGGGGGGGGGGGGGGTGCTGGCTCTGGGACAGGGAGGAGGGGGCGAGTCTCCTCCTCTCACATTCATCTGTGGGATCTTTAGGGGGGATTTCGCTGCTCAGCACACTGCTCTCCCTCAAACGGGGCTTCACACACGACGCCACGATTACTGCGTGTGTGAAGGACGCAGAGAACAAAAGAGGTTCGAGAGGCTTCAGTACAGAACAACAACAATAGTACTTTCAGTATTTAAATCATGATGAAGGAAGCAAAGTGTTTAAGAGTCTCACATTAGATGTTGCCTTAAGAATATAATTCAACTAGTATATATCTACCAAATATGAACGTTTATTGAAAACAACTTGGAGTTTAATGGGTAGTTTTGAATTGATTTCCCCATAACAAAGTGTATTTAAACCTAAAAATCACTTTTTTGAAGCACAGACTTACCCAAAACTTTAAAAACAACAGCTGCAGTGACAACAAAACAAATCAAAAACTATGGCAGTTTCTTAAATTTGTTGCAAGACTGATTCTTTCACTTTCCCACTGATTTTTTTGTGATTTGTAGACAAAATAAAAACGTTTTTAGTGCTGACAACACTGTCAACGTTTCGAAAACGCTGCTCGTGATTAACTGGTAGTATTTGTTGAAGGTGTTGCGTGAAAATTTGGCCAAACAGCAACAATCACTTGACTTCACCTTTTGAAGCCAGTTTGGCTGAAGACTCAGCCTCTTTCTCTCCCAGACACACAGACTCTAATCTCTCTCTTTTTTTTTTTTACAGAGTGTCTGGGCAACCTTGAGTCTGGTACTGAGTCAGAATATGTCATAAAAACAAATAACCATAAAGGTAGAATCAGGAGAAATTACCTTTTAACGTTGCTTTTGCCTTTTGTTTAGCTGTTAAGGGCCAATTATGTGGTCGAAGCGCTGGTTTTTACGGCAGGGAAAGTGAGCTGTTGGCTGCTCTCGTTGTTGCTCACATTCATGCAGGAAATGAAAAATACATGCAGCTGTAACAGCAGCAACCTTAAAGGTCCAGCTGAAATAAAACACACTCTCTGTTTGTATACACGAGGAGAAAGGTTTGCTGTATTTTCAGGTTTTTAATGGGCACTCGCACCATAAGAGAATCACTTTTATGCAGCTTTATATTAGGAAGGCTACTAGACTCTGAAAAACAATTCATAGCCGACTTTAGGATAAATGTGCTTCACTTTCTATATTCTGTGTTTCTAATATTTCTCTAAATTTTCAGGACTACTGAATGTCCTTCACACATCTGAGCTTTAGTTGAGAAGTAAGAGTAATTGATGTTTACCAACCTAAAATAAACCCAGTTAATGAGTTCTAGTATCGTTTCATCTCACAGCTGAAGGGATTTTTGCTATCAGGCCAAATTTCAAAGTTATTAGACAGGCCGCAGCAGCAGCTCTCTCTAACTTTATTTATTGACTGCCGAACAAACCCAAATATAAGCAGGAACACATCTGGATTGATCATCGTTCCGGTGTGAGTTTCCACATCGGGAGACTCGCCTGTGGAGATAAACACTCGAGGAAGGAACTGATGTGAAGAGAGCCAAAACAAACCGGAAAGAGACACTCTTAACAGCACAGCCAAATATACGGGAACTGTCAGATTCGAGCAGTCACACCAGAATTTGAAAGTCCTACAGTAGAAATCTACATTTGAAGTGGACTGTGGAGGTCAAATAAATTATAATAAGAAGGTTTACAGGTAACACTAAAAGCCTAATTGTTCATTTTTACACTTTTAAAGGGATATTATCTGTGAGAACATATGTTAAAAGCAATCCAAACACCTTAATCGATGCACTTATACTCGTCTTTTTAATGAGACAAAAACAGATAGGAGACAATGCTCACGCCACTTACGGGATGTTGTCCGGGGGGGGGGGGTGGGGCTTTGGGTGTGCTGGTGCATCAACTTACCGCACAGGTGGTCCATCTCTTTCTCCTGCAGCAGACTGACGGCGTCCTCCTCTCCGTCCAGTATCAGCTCCGTCTCGGGGGTCTGACTAGCCACCGTGGGGCTGCGGAAGACCACCTTGGACTTGACCACCTTGTCCTCCTCCGAGCCTGTAAAAAGAACCGAAAACGGGGACGTCAATGCTTCATGGTGCCTCTTGAAACTGGGATCCGTGTTATTGACGATGCTGGAAATTACGGCAATAATTAGTAAAGTTACTTGGGTATAACACTGATTTGAAAGCAGGTTAGAATAAAGCTTTAGATATATATGTACATTAGTCTTTCTGCATCAATATACGGCAGTATTTTCGTCAGTATCTGGGGGGCCAACACAACCTGGTACTGATTGTGAGCAGCTGTGTGTTTTAAGGCATTACGCAAGGTTTAGGAATGACTGCTGGTTCTCTCAATTTTAAGCCACTTTTCCTCATTTATAGAGCAAGAATGAAATCCAACAACTTCCTGTGTCCGTTTCAAAAGAAAAACGCTTCGACCAAAGTAAAAAAAAACAGAAGAAGCTCATCGAACCACGAATCCAACCAATTACATCGATGCTGCAGATGAATTTATGAACGCCTTCACGTTGGCCTCCAACAGTGAAAAAATCAAAACATTCCCATTTGCTCCTATTAAAAAACAGATGACACTCGAAGTCTTGAATTCTCTATTGTCAAACAGCAATTGATTACATCTGTTCTGGTTCAAAAAACCCGCTCAATTGTGAATCTATTCCTCGTGGTGAACTTGTGCAAAGCTCAAAACTCAAACAGAATATATTCCGTCTTTTTTAAAGGTCCTGAAATGTATCATATTTCCTTTCAGAGTAAAATGAAAAAACTCAGCGTGAACCACAAAGAAACGCAGGATGAAGCTGATACATACGAGATGCACACTAATGTAGTTGCCACAGGATATGAAAGAATGTCAGAGTACACGTGCGTGCGGTGAATACATTTGGAGTGGTTGAACATCAGAGGTGTTTCAGCTTTTATTTTTAGACAAGGTCAACAATGAAACACTAGCTGTATCTTAAAAGACCAACAGCTGAGTCGGGGGGATAAATCTTGAGCTCATAGTAGATTAGAGATATCATTTACGGCTTTTGGCGACTTGACAAGAGTGAGACTGAACAGACAGCACAATTAGGAGGCTGCTTACACAAGGACTTCATCATATGGCTAGAAAACGGAGCGGGCTCATTGAAAACGATGTGCTCATACAACCTGAAAAAAAAAAGAAACAAAGAGGTCTCACAACACATTTAGCAGCTTGAATCAGCCCTCCTCCAACACGCGCCTGCCACACAAACGCCGATGCGCATTTGTCTTTCTGAAGTCCAACGTGGGAAAACGAGAGAAAACTTGCGTGCGAGAAAGGAAGAGCGCATATCAAGAGAAAGGGAGGTGGCTGACACCCGTCTGACATGTTTCCTTTCAGCGCGGCTCTTAATTCGCCTCGCTCTCCCCTGAGGAACATGTACCTTGTCTTGAAGAGGTCACATTTGACTGTTGTCAACACTGCTACTGAGGCACAAAAAAAAAACGGAGAGCCTGCTTCCTGCTCTGTCTCATATCTGGAGTGCTTTCATCAGACGGAGGGAAAAAGTCGGAGCATTTTTTGGAAATGAATTCTGTGTAACGTTAAAGGGAAAAAAAAGAGCCGGCCAGCGGTCAGGAATCAAAGCGGGGTGAAACTCAAAACTGTAATCCTGCAAAGCGTCATTATTCTGCGAATCAACAAGGGAAAACTCAGCACACATGACGCTCTGATTGGCAAGTCTGGACAAGGTGGAGTAGATCAAATAAACCATGCTGATTTTCGACATGTAGATGGCCAACATCAACTCTTGTCGTGTCGCCGCGCTGCAGAGAAGACGGCTGGACTGCATTTTTAATCCACGACGTGATTCAGTTCTCAGAGAAAGCAAAAAAAAAAGGTAATATGGTTATAAATAAGACAAAAATGAAGAGCTATGACATGAGGGAGAAAATGTGCTGACATGAGAAGTGATTCCTCTCTTGAGCGATGGTCCTCTGACTTGGCGACACTGTTGTATTAAAAGTGCTGCTGCGCGCCGCCATTTGTCACCATTACACGGCTGGCTGTGCAGCGGTGTCGCGGCGGATTCATTAGAAAGCTCTTCTTGTGTTCACACTTGACCACTGCCTGGCTAAAAGACAGAAAATGGCTCTTTGAAAGGATCCGGTGAAAGTCATATGAAGGACGAGACACTCGCAAGAACAAAAGACAAGCGGCCGAATGTGCGTCATCGGATAAAGCCTGGAGGTTTTTTGGCGGTATCAAATTAATAAATCTGAATAAAAATGAATATCAATTGTAGGTTTTGCTAGATTAATGAATCAATCATTCGTCAGCCTGTCAGTTTATCTGATGTTATCTTTATACAAACCAATAAAAACCTTCAAAACGGTCACTGATTGTGGAGGACATTTCTTTCTTTCTAAGTGGCTTCATGACTTTCTGCTCTGCAATTGATGAAACTCGCTAATCTGAACTGTTGCCTAAGTCCAGTTGGGTTGATCCGAGTTTGTTGCAATACCTTTGAACTCTCGATTGAAAATGTGAATGCACAGCGTGATGTTTACTTCAAATCTGGCGCAAAGTGAGTAGAAACTGCCCCTCGAACTTGGTAAATAAGCTTGCTGTCAAATGGTTTGTTGTTGATTCTGGCTCCTTTCGTCTTCTCCTCCACTCACTAAGTGGAAAAGGCAGCAGCTCACCACATCCGAGTCCGTCCCTGCTCCTTCCTGTTGGAAGGGAGTTTTTCCTCTCCACTGTTACTAATACTTGCTCATGTGGACTTGTTGGGAGGGGGTTTTCACTGTGCTTGAGTGTCAGGAGCCTTGAGGTGACAACAGCGCAATTGTCACGATATGAATAAAGGCGAATTGAACGAAAACAAACACTGAATGAATTTGACATTTGCGGAGAAGATTAGTTCGATAGTTGCAGTTGAGGGATCAGATACTGAAGTTCATGGCTGTTTACGGTCACAGTCTCCAGAAAAGCTTTCGTCACTGCTTCTCCACGTCGCAGCAGTTTCAGTCCACGCACGATCCAGAGCTGCTCAAGAGCGGTGCCGGGAGGAGCCACCGATCACCGGTCTCCTGGGCCCTCTTGTTCAATCACTGGGTTGAAACTGCCTCCGAGTGCACTAATTACACCCGCCAAAGTGCATCGCAGAGCCCCGGTGACCTCGCTGGCGGCTGATGAAGACCTGCCGGCTGTCACCCGACGGAGGCTGACCCTGGACGTTCTGCTCAGATCTAACGGGGCTTCTACGCGGTGGCTGCTGTGGCACCAACGATGAGAAATAACAGCCTTTCACTATAAAACAAGTTTCACACGGAGTCAGAGTTTTAATTAAAGAGTGTTTACAGTCGATAACTGTCAAGAACATGATGCTCATACATGCAGAAGTGTTGATGAGATGGAGATTAAAAAAACTGTTTAGCAGCCAACAATAAAAGCTTTTTATGATATTCTATTGATGTTTATATAACATGACTGATGCCTTGCTGTGAGTCATGAGTACCAGGATTGTTAGTGTTTTTTAGAAATCCTAGATATCCAGGAAAAAGGCTGTAGTGTTAATCTTCTGTTTTTTGGTCTCATTGTGTCAGACTCGAGTCAAGAACATCCACTGAATCCACTGCACGTTTTCCACATCATCGCCCCAATCCACAGCACTGCTTCGTGCACTCACGCCAACGTCCACAGAATGTGAACTCCATAGAAGAGTTTAAATATATCACTTCCGCTTTCCCAGACTCTATCAGTTTCAGATCCTGCCCTCCTACGCCGCCGCTCCACAGGCGCCACATTCCACATGGGGAGGAAGAGTGTTGCTCATGGGATTGCATTACCTCCAGGGCGATGCAATTCTGCCCTCTGTCTCTTCACTTTTATTTACTCTGCACTGAAAGATGAAATGAGGAGAGCAGGGAGGGGGGAGGGGAAGGGGGTGACAGCTTCATGCTTCCTGTGATGCAAGCCATCCGTACGTGTTTTGAGCCCGTGAAAGTAAACATTATAACTCTGATGTAGGAGAGTTTATACAGTGTGCACGCTTCCTCTTGGAGGGGATCTTTATCCAATGTCCTGCATTGTGCAGCGAGTGTCTGCTGTGCTGTCACACATTCTTACAAACTTCATCCTTTTCTTGAAAAAATGGGGGGAAAAGGGCCAAAAAAATTCAAGAAACATTGACTCGAACCTCCATTTCTCAGAGCTCTTTGTACACACAGAGAGGCAGCGGCTAAATCGTGTGTATTTGCATGTTAACAAATACCCAGATGTCGTTTGTCACACTTAAATATCTTTGATTGTGGTGCTGGAGAAGGTTAATATCACATCATGGGGCCGCCTCTGCTGCAGTAAGGAGCTATAAAGATCCCCGCCTGGGGGCAATCAGCTCCGAGAGAAGCTGCTCATCTGAAAAAAGGAAAGAGAGACAGCAAGGACACTCGGAGGTAAAACACCCCGTTAAACATTTGGATCAATATTAACGTGACTTCCATTTCATGCTTGCCCAATTCCAATCACCTTACAATATACTCGGATACTGGGCGGAGGCCGGCCGTAACAGGGCAGCTTATTACAGGCAGAGGGCAGAGACAGAATGTGCTGGCTAAGCTGTCAATGCTGCTAATAGACAACGAGGCAGAGTTTAAGGCGTTTTAACCTCCCATCACACACGTGCATGATTGTGCACACTCGCTGCCACACACACACACACACACACACACACACACACACACACACACACACACACACACACACACACACACACACACACTCGCTCCCACACACACACACACGCTCCCCCACACACACACACACACACACACTTGAGACAGAATGATTATAAAGGTCACACTGATGCTCCAGTTTTGCCAATATATTGACTAGATCTTCTCAAAGTTACTTCTGATGAACACATACTATTTTGTAGAACATTTCAGCGCTTAAAAAAAGGTTTATAAGGTGACTTTAAAGGTCAAAGAGGAAAAGTTTTAATGCATCTGATAAGTAGTCTGGCCAGTAGAAAGTTGTGTCAAAGAAGACGGAACACTGATTTGGAAATAATTCAACTGCTTGATTTTCTATCGAAACTTTCAGAACAATAATATATTTTGGGGAAGATTTCTCGTTAAAAATCTCTCTTTCGTAACTGAAATCTTTCGTAAGGGAGGTCAAGTTTTACCAGTTAGCTGCATAAGTAAAGCCACAGGCAACTGAAGTCAGTAAAATACACATCAGCTCACACACAAGTGGGTGAAAGTTTAGGTCAAGTCAACTTTCTTCAAACAACAAAAAAACCCCAAAAACCCTCAAACAACTGAAAAGATGCTAAACTCTCAAATGAATGAATACACACACACACACACACACACACACACACACACACACACACACACACACACACACACACACACAC
>JASSRZ010000016.1:14961857-14974395 GCA_032164315.1 Malacoctenus gilli
CACACACACACACACACACACACACACACACACACACACACACACACACACACACACACACACACACACTCATTGACACTTAACGCACATCAGCTTTCCGTGTGGACAAGTGCTCCTTTCTTTCGTTCCCAGCTGTCCCGACAGTCTACAACTAAGAGATCCTGAACTTCAGTGAGGAATTCGAACTGTACGTCTCAAATTTGTGCAACAAAAATATGTAGAAGAGAACAAATATTCGACATGATTACGTTTTTATCAATATCTTCATTCCTCGTAGTTTTTTAGTTCACCTACTTGCCATCCACAAAGAGAGGGTTCTTTTTTTTTAAGGACTTCCGGCACAATAATGAGTTCCAAGTAAAAGTATTTGACTGCTTCGGTCCTTAGGTCCCATTAAAATGACAACCAAAGCCCGTGTGATGTGTGATGATAGGGATATCACACGTCATGAAAAACCATCAGGCAGCCAGCAGAGGCCTTAAAAAACCAAACAGACAAAACGTCAAAACATTTTCCTCCAACCGGGCCATTCACAGTTTTGCATTTTTACGCAACTACGCCAAACTTCCTGCAGTGAAATGAGAAGAAAAAAAAATACAAACGAAAAAAGACACCGCACATCAAAAGTGGTGACTGGCAACCAGATGGTGATGAGCGTTCAAAGTAACTTAAAGAGTAAAAAAAAATGCACAGTGATTTCCTCTACATAAAAAAAGACCCCATCAAGTTTGATCCTGTCTGTTGGATGCCAAGTGTTCAGTGACTGTACGGCTGACATCATGATTAGATTATCACAAAGGGCTGCAAATGATAGGGAAGACTTTGTTCTCTTCAATTTTGTCATTGCTTATCGCCTCTACACTTGAGACCGTCGTGGACTGAATGTAACCGAGCTCGGAGCCAGAAGCTTCTGGTCACCGGATATGAGTTTCCTTCTGCAGATTGAGAGACAGAGGAGGCGAAAAGGGGGGAGAACAACACAGCAGCAGCAACATTAACTTCGGGTCATCCGGAGTAACGAAGACGGACATACGTGATGGGACCAGAGAGGAGGCGCCCCAACTGTACCGTGGGTTGAACCACCAACTCATCCTACCCCCACCCCACCCCCCCTCCCACCGCTTCACCGCCCCTGCTCTGCAGAGCCCATCTTTCACGGCAAATGTGGCACGGTCAGGCAGTGCCCGGTTCCATTTCAGCACCCATTGAAATTGATGGTTGTGTAAATGGGCTTCTTTCCAGAGATAATTAGCGCAGCGTACAAGGTTAAAAGTGCCCCAAAGGAATCAAAACCAGTGTAGGTCGAGAACAAATGTCACGATAATGTAGAAAGACTAAAAAAGGAACAGCATGTTTTAAATAAGACCTAATAAATAAAAGATAAAAAACAATGTCTCTCTTTCCCCCCATAAAGAATTTGGGAAGGATGAGTTTACCTTTGGGCAAATGGACACATTAGAGACCTCTGAAGCCTTCAAGCTACAAGGGTACTTGAAGGTCCATTAATCTTAAAGCTATTTCAATGATCGGCTAGGCTAGCTTCTTTTTTTTTTAATTCCCACAAAACAAGTGAACTCAGAGCTGCATGTGAGTCTGAATTCACCCAGAGGAAAAAAAAAGGAAAGGACACGACGTGACTGCGGTTGTCAGAACGAGTAGTAACTTTGAGTTATATCTTCTTTATTGCTAAGCTAAATTTTGTTTATATTGTCGGGCTCAACCAGAGACCTTGACCTTTGTTTTCGTGCCCTCGAGGGGTCATCAGACTCTCAAGCCTGTGAGGCAGCGCTGCTCTTTAAAGATGCCCCGCCTCCACCCCTAACCTTATGGCGCTGCCCCCCCTCGATTAGAATTGATAACCCTTTCAGGCACGACCAAAATACTCTGGGCACATTGTGAGTAAAAAGGTTCATTCCATCACAAAGTTATTATCCACGGAAAGATTGTTACCATTCATCACGGGCGGGAGATGAAACTCACTGTTAGTCAAGGGAAACGGCTGTTTCGCCGCCTGGCCGCGGATCAATACGCGCCGCCATTTTCCTTTCTCTCCTTCGCCACAAAAAAAGTAATTATACAGAAGAAATGTTGACAATCAATAGACTAGTCAGGTAAGGTTAAGGTCTGCGGAGGAGGCCAGCGGAGGCTCCTCTGTCAGCTGTCAGTGTTGCTACTGAAGGCGGACACATGCACGGGAACAAAGAGAGGGCTGCACGCGTCAGCCGCCTTTCTACGTCGTGCGCTCAAGTCGTCGGTCTCTGGAAAGAGTGACTGATCTCAGAACAAGAAAACTTTCCTCAGCTTGTTCCGTTTCTATCATACGGAAATTAAGCAGTATGTGTGACTGTTTGGTTCGTGAAGGTGCATCAAAACGATGCTTCTGAATTTAGTCATGCCTCCAAAAACACAACATAAAAAATTCAGGGTGTCAATCAATGAATTGTCTCACTGATCATCTGACATTATAAATATACGAGTGTGTAAAAGGAGGTGGCCTGAATTTGCTTGCTTGCAGATTAGAGGATAAATCACCCCTCAAGCTTTACACTCTCCAAGCTTCCACATTAAAATGTGGGTGTTCGTTTCAGTTCCTCTGCTTGAAAATAACTTATTATTTACTCAAATCTGCAGTGGCAATAGACAAAGATTGCATACATGTAGAAAGAGGAGGAACGCTACTTAAAATGAAAGACAGCTTTGATTATTTTCAGTGTAGTAACTCAAAGAGATTATGGAAATAATTGAACAGCCCAACAAAAAATGCAAATATTTTCTACGTGAATTGCAGATATTTTATATAAACAATACCTTTGAAAAAGGATTTTTTTTTATGAGAGACACATATCTGAAATAGCCTAATTTATGCCTCAACAATGTCCTGCTGTGTGCAGAAGATGCAGAGTGCAAGAGAATTTATAGCCCAGTGGCAGTAAGGTGGTCCCACGCTGCAAAAAAAAAAAAAGTGGTGGACGTTTGTCTTCAATGAATTCATCCGCCTCGCCTTGACATCTACTTTCACTTCAGACGAGCCTGAACTTTATAATCCACTGGCAGGGTTCAGAGGTCAACAGCAGAGGGGACCAGAGGGCGGGGAAAATCACTCTCTCCCTGGAAAAAACTCTGACATCCAATTTTCAACTTGATTTATCAGTGTAAAGCTAAAATTGATAGTGTGTCATTACTGGGCTGGGAGCTGTCTGGGAGAGATGTATCAAAGCCTCCTCATTTTGATTTAGCGCGGCGGATCAATACAACCCTATACTGTTTCAATTTGAGGAGTATTGATTTTTCCATGCTGACTCCATACAAGGGGACATTCATCATCGAGCAAGCATATAGTATGATCTAACAGGCCACCGTAGGGGTCTGCTCTGGTTATTCCTCAGTCACATCACATGACTGCCCAAGCAGCTGTTTCGAACCGTGCACACACTGTCTTCTTCTTCCCGCAGCGTCTTCAGCGGCACGGCTTTCCGACAAGAATGCTACGAGACAAGTAGCGTGTCGAAACGGAGGAGGGATGAAGGTGACCTGCAGACGCTTCGAGGTCACACTGAAATTTACAGATTTGATGAGAGGCCGGCTAACGAACTGGGCTGCAAAAACACACGGTGATGAAAGCCAAAAATAATCTCTAAACAAATCGGACGATTTTCCTTCTCCTGGCTTCCTGAGAATAATTTTGTTTACAGTCGTACACTAATGATAAATATCCTCTGGCATGTCTCCGGGCAGAACTTAGGTATTAAAAGCCATTTCTGTGCATGAGGGTGAAAACAAACATCAACAACTAAAAGTCTCTCTGTCTCTCGCTCTCTCTCTCTGTCACTCCCACTCACACATATGTGCACCCCCACACACACAGGCACACATAGACATAACAGACAGCCACCTCAAAAAGCTTGAGGGCTTTATATTTTACAAGAGCAGCATAAATGGGAAAGTTAATGTAGCATTGAATAAGACTAAGCTGCTGAACTGCAACACCGCCTTGAGCTTGTGAGCATATTGCATCATTTTTCTTCACCAGCAGGTTACCATTAAATTTGAATTTGTTGGAAGTTTTTTTTGCGGAATCATTTACAATGCACCCACGCTCAATAACCTTTTGTTTCAATGCAAATGCAATGCCTCTGAGAGAGAGAGAGGAAGGGGGGGGTCCATAAATATTTGAACAAGAGCCCAGAATCCAAGCCAATAGATTTTCATGGGTTGTGAGGGTTCACTTGGTCTGGTGTGTTTTTTAGGAAGATCTGTGCTTGGAACGCACAACCGTCTCAGCGACGGTAGAAAATACTCGCGTATAAGCAAACACAATTTCAGGCTGGTTGGAATTTTAAGAGCAGCTCTGACATTAACTGCATCACTTAATTTGCATCATTAAACGTTTATGATGTCATTAGTAGATGATGTAGAGAAGAAATCCCCCGAATGTATGCGTTTAATACCATGAAGTCATACAGAAACAGAATTGAACCCGAAACTCTGTCCTACATGAGATGTTTTGGGTGGAAAATTCTCAAAGGTCAGCGCGAGTCAAAGGAATAAAATACAGCCATAAAAAAATTATGACTAAAGTGGTGAGAATATTTTTCTTAGCAACATAAAAACCAAGGCTACTGTTTAGACCAGAGGCCAAAAGTTGGGGGGGACAAAAACAGCAGTGGTGGGTTGTGGTAAAGTGGCAAGACAACCACCTGGTCTAAGTTGCTAATAGAGGGATTATGAGGCAAAAAAACAACCCATTTTTGGACCCGAGTCTCAGTTTCACAAGGAAAACTGTCATGATAATAAGTGAATGTATGTGGGAACATCCAGAAAAGATGGAAAAGACAACTGCTTCCTACAGCCAGTCACAAAGTTTCCCTGTTAAAACCTTCTTACTTTACCTGCAATGAACAACGAGGAAAAACCTCTCAGATTTAATGTCCAAATGTTATCGAGAGCGGCAATTTTAATGATTGTGAGGTTTCCGAAACATGTCGTACCTACAATGAGATGTGTAAGCTCTGACTGAGCAGATAGACTCGAACATTAATCCATTCTTCTATTTGTCTTTCGACACAATGATCACGGATTAAAGCGAGAGTAAAATGACTTTGTTGCAGCAATAATTTTGACTGTTGGGCTGCAAGGAACAGAAATAAGGGAGCCACCACTTGCTCCTTTTCGCAATATAACAACTGAATCCATAAAAACTTCTAAGCTTTCAGGTGATAACAATTCTTCTAAAACATTTCTTCTCCCTGCATCCAATAACAATAATTTTCCATGTTAAGAGTAACAGTTTCTGTTAAAAGAAACCATACAGCTGCTTCTTTGTTCTGTCAGTGTTTGCACTGAACGTATGTGGCTCCCTCCACAACAAAAGATAAACGGTTAACTGGGTCCAGTAGGTAATACAAACAATATGTTGTAACACCTCTGCTTGTCCAATATAAAAGTGGCTCTTGATCCCTGGCCGCCGCTCTGTGTCTGCGCGGCCGTGTGGATACGAGCGAGAGGTGGGCGGCGGCGGCGGCGGCGGAGCCGGAGAGCTGGTGGTTATTTTAACAGGGCCCATGGGGAAGGCTGCAACTACCACCAGGTGCTGGGCTGTGTTACTGAGAGGGTCAATGAATGCCTGGACAACACTACAGAAACACCACCACCCTCCCCCTCCCTCCTCCCCACCAACCCCCGCCCCCCCCTTCCTTCACCTCGGTTTGTTGGTCGACTGGCCAATCAGCTGTCCCCGGGGGATTAAGCCACTCGGCACTGTAATTGCGTTTGCTGACCCGATCGCTGACCCTATTGGATCCTGGGAAAATGACATTAACTGGTGGTCCAGTCCCATGACTGCCGAGCATTGTGAACAGGTAACCGCGGTCCTGATCGCTGGGTATCCGGCGCCCGTGTTAAAGACCCAACATGGCCCGCGATGGTCTGGACTTGAACCCGTTCCGTGTGTGTGTGTGTGAGGGAGGGGGGGGGGCGCTTACCTCTGGGCAACCGTGCCCCAGGCGCCATGCTTGTTGGTGAGGATGTTGACAATCTTCTGCTTGAGCTGGTTGGCCGTCACGTGGTCTCGGTGTTTGGCGGCGCTGATCAGGTGGTCACACATCTTCTCTTCCTCCTTCCTGTCGGCAGCGTACTGGGCACAGTTGGTCTGAATTGAGATTCGAAAACAAAGGATGGAAAAAAAAAATGAGGAAACGGGCTGAAGCACGTTGTATATTTATGGCCGAACTACAGTATCCACAACCAAAAGTCATGTCAGACATCGTACTAATCGTATTTGGAAATGTTTTACTTCAATAAAGTCAGAATAATATATAACCTCTAATGGAGCATTTGTCACGCTGAGGTATGTTATGGCTTTATTCAACACACTTGAGTGCATAAAGATATTAGTGGACAGCTGAGAGATATATTTCTGCTCCCTCGGAGGACTGCAGTAAATCAGGGCAAGCACATGAAGCCAGTCCATTGCCTAACTGCAGACAGATGAGGCTCCCTGCAATGTAGCTGTGAATGGCGCTATTAGAGGAGGAAGACAAATACTCTAATAGATTTCACAAAGGACATCGTCTGTCAGGGTTTACAAAGCTGCACTGCCATTACATCAAGAGGTATAAGCCTGGTGTAGGAGGAGATGGTGCAAACACAATGCACGCACCTCATGAACACGCTGCACACTGTCGTTTGAACAAATGAAATTTGAGTTATCGTGCAAAGGATGCGACTGTGTAAATAATACGGGGAAATCTACGTGCCTGGATTAGAAAAATAAAAATGAACTGATAATAAACTACACGGAGGAGAAGCGAAAAATAATCGTTGTTTCCAGAAGAAAAGAGCATCGGAAGTGTTTCTTGAGGCCTAAAAGTAAACTCGAGCAGCACATGTGGCTCCATCTTTGCGGCTGAAACAAGATTGTCTTACTTGGCCACCCTGAGGGAACTCTTGCTAATATTCGCAATCTAATTTGCTAACAGAAGCTGGAAGTTAATTGAATTTCCGGCTTTAAATTTGAATTCTGTCAGACATTATACCTCAACATATTCCTCATAAAGCGGATAACTCAATCTGGGCGCGTCAGCTCGAATTACCACGTGACGCCGTGACAAATATCAAACATTATTTATCACTTTAAAGCATACGACGCCTCTGCCTGACACCAACTTAATTGTAAAAATGTCTTATCTGCGTACTGAATCTTCAATCTTGGATAGTGGGTAATAAAGTAACGTCAGGGTTGGATGAAAAGTGTAGGCTGTCTGGAGTTGGCAGACAGAACGGATGGGGCCAGGTACACTTCCCCCTTCTCCTGACATTGCATATCTAGCCGTCTCTTCCAGTTTATCTAGCAGGTCAAGGATCCTCAAGAACTGTATATCAAGCAGCTGTTTGAGGATGGCTGCTCTTCCCAGATAAGAAACTCATCACTCCTCACGTGTACAAGCTGTTAACAGAGGTACAAGGACTGCGCGCACGTCCGTCCGTCCGTGTGTGTGTGTGTGTGTGTGTGTATTTTGACTTTGTATGTGGAGAAAAAAAAAGATTAGCGACAAAAAAAAGAAACGTAAAAATGACAGATTATGCTACAGATAAAACTGTTAAATAAAAAAATTCATTCAACATTATAATTACCGTTAATAATAATGAACATTGATATTTGGAATGAGAAAAGTCATTTAAAAATACCTGAAAAACAATTATACAAACAATGACCACCAAATATGAAATACTTTGCAAAAAAAGCAAATTAGATTTGACAGAAAAATGGTCTGATTTTTCTAGAAAACTGAAAAAACTAATGTTCACATATCACACAGTAGGAGTGACATGATGAAGAGTGGGCTAAATACAGACCCGGAGGGTTGGTGCTCGGGTTGGTGGATAAAAGCTGATATCAAAACGCGAAATAATTTAACGAGGATTGCACTTTGCTTGGAGTAATTAAATTCCTTTATAAGAACGAGGGAATAATCCCCAAGAGGACACAGAGGCCAACGATTACTGGGCAGATAAAGTTGAATGGCTGTTTCATAGTAAGAGGATTTGTTTGGAGCTCAGCAGATGGTGAAATTCAAATTTGGAGAACCAGAGATTCAGAGGGGGAAAAAAAAAATCAACGCTTTCTCTCGTGACATGTTTTTGCGAGGGATTGGATTTGACGTCCAACTTTCTTATTTAATTTCCAGGGCGAGAAAAACGCTTTCATACCTCAAACTCTGCGTGCTTGTGGACGTCCTCTGCTCGCTGCCTGTTGAGGATGAATTCGGCCTCGTTGGCGACTCGGACGATGTGGTCCTTCATAGCGTGGCAGAGTAACCTTCAATGGTGGGGGGAAAAAGTTAGATTCAGGAAACTATCAGATATTTATAGGTTATTGACTCCAGTTTTTGTAAACTCCTACATTGCAGTCATCAAAAACAAATCAAGGCGTAAATATGAGCTCTTGTGTGTAGAGAAAAGACGACTTTTACTGGAATAGAGTGTGTAAAAGAGTGTATTTTCCTTCTACTGAATTTCGAAGTGACACAAATAAATACTAGTGCAAACAATAACTGGGTGTCATAGTAAATGAGGGGGCAAATACACAGTGTGGTATATAATCGTGTTCAAATATCCATAATTGAAGGAGAAACACTGCAGTTTTATGAGCTCAATTGTCTTGGCATGACACTCATTAGACAGGAGCAGGGTGAAGGCCAATATGGCTCATCAGGATCAAGGAGCACTCAGCTTGTTGAAAGAGCAGCTAGTAAACAGCGTCATTTGTCTGTGTTATGTTGCAAGGCTGGGGGGAGGTGGGGGTCCAGTGACAGATCCCTCTGTGCCATTACGAAGGGAATAGAGTGTCATTAGAGCATCGAAGCCTATCCGGCACGGTCCCGACTGACCGAGCTCCCCTTCCCTTCCGACCAGGACGTAAACCCGGGGCCCGCACTGCCGAGAAGTCGGGGCGTGGGCAACTTCTCACATGGTCGACCCCAGGGGCTCCGCGGTCCCCGCCCACATTCATATTTAAATTCCAGCTTCTTTATTAACCCAAAACACCCTGGATATTGTGTGTAGATTACATGCCATTTTACACACCATTAGGCCAGCTTTGTTTTAATTAAAACAGCGCCGTGTTCCTCTCCGGTGCTTGATACAGATTGTAATTTTCCCTCCTGTCCCAAAGAGAGGCGGCAGTCCCGAGGCTGCATTCATCAGCTGCTCCTGCCTCTTTAACTGTTGACAAGCACTCATTAATAGACAGAGGTTCAGCGTTCAAAGACGGAGGCTGACAACACTCAGCTTTGTTTCCAAACCAAGAATAGATGAGAAAGGCAAGTTGACAACTGAGATTTGGAGATGGGAAGAAAAAAAAAAAGATAAGACATGTACGCTCTCTGCCCCACTTTCATGTTTGTTACAAGCACCCAAAAAAACACAACCAGCCATCAGTTGGTGATGGAGTTACGGGTGAGACTTACAAGTGCGAAAACCACCTCGACTCCCATTCGAAGCTCTGTAAGTGGATGGGGTCTTGGAAGAAAAGCATGACACTACCAGTTCGATTGCTTTTTATTTCTTCTAGCTTTAGGAATCAGATAAAAAGAAATATCCCATGATGAGGATGGGGGTCTGCAGCTCAAAGGGCAGCAGAGGGACTGGGTGAAGTCCAGGCCAGGTGTGGCTGAAATGCAGCCAGACTTCTTATGGAGGAGCGAATCAGGCCTCAAATACTGACCGGTATAAATGAATGTTTATTTAACCCATTTTTTATTTCCTAACACAAGACAAATTATAGTTCAAACAACAGGGAACATGGAAACAGGGAAGCCAGGGAACATGGAAACAGGGAAGAAAATTCCCCTCAAAATGGAAATGATTTGAAACAAAATGCAACTTGCTCGTCTAAGGAACCAAACCGAGTCCTTTTTGTGAGTTTATCGGCTCTTAGCCTTCAACCTGCTGCATTATAAAACTCTCAGACAACACTACTATTTGCTGCACGTGTACAGACTACAGCAGGTACAATGTCTGTGTCAGCCACGCCTTGTAAAGCAAACAGATTTACCAGGCTCAAGCCACCTCTAGATCTGCCTAGTTAAGCAGATGTAGGTTTGTAAACACAAACACACGGACACACACTCGGGTGAGGCTGGAAGATGATGTGTCTGTCAGCAGCACCCTGGACAGCGCCGTGTGGCCCTACGGGCTGGAGCTCTTTGTTCCAGGGCCAGCAGGGGACTCGCAGAGTGGCCTGGCAGGGTTCTGGAGCTCCAAGCTGGGCACGGAGGCGGAGGCAGGGCCAGATGGGTCAGCAGATGGGCAAGGAGGCTGAGCTGCTCCTGATCTGCTCGACTGAAAACTCTTGAGTCTGGCCACACCCAGGGAGGAAGCCGGACGCAGACGACGCAAGAGGCAGGCTGCACTCTAGTGTTTAGGTTCTGACTTCATCCAATCTCGCCAATCTTATTTACCTCTAGCCCCAACAGAGCAGTCAATGGGGGTAAAAGGCTTAGAGCTCATTTACACTGTGCCAACAGCCTTTTTATGTCTCCCAGGGGAGAGCGATATTAAGAATACACATACTGATAACAGAGGGATGAATAAAGTGGTTCTTGGCTGCGGGATTTAACACCGTGGACCACAGGGAACGGGTACATTACCTTCCTTCGTTGATCAGCTCGATAAAAGCCAGGCCCGCGTTCTTCTGGATGGAGTTCTGCCATTCCTGAAATGATAAAGTTCACACTTTTGCTCTCACAAAAAATCTTGCAAGAGGTTGAAATTTTGGGGTTTATGTTGATCCTCGTGAGCCGGTTCATCTTAAATATTCACCAAAATAGCTCATGCACATCCTCAGCTTTGCAAAACACACTAACGCTAAGACGGACCACCGAATAGCAGATACCAGATTTATTCAATGTGCAATAAGATCTTCCGTAAATGCTTGAAAAGAAACTTATTTCACCAAGCAAATTGCGCAGTTCAACTGCAATCGAGATTATATTTCATAGCTTGTAATTCAAGTAGGTAAAGAAAGCATTCAGCTGATGTATCCTTTGAGGGGGGAAAAAGTGATGGCTATAAAAAGCTGAAATTCTCCACCACATGTGAGACCATCCTTTCTTCCTCTGTGAAAAGATCTGTAAACACAGGAGAGATGTAATTGTGGGATGAAACTGTATCCTCTCGCTTAAATACAGCCATTTCCTCTGTCCCTTACAGTGACAGATTACCGAGCAGGCTCGCTGAGCCCTGCAGTGCGCGCCTGGAAGGGATCCGAGCCCCGGGCCAGAGTGCCAGCACTTGCTGTCTCGCAACATGCTCTGGAAATGATTAAAAAGCAGTTTGAGAGCGCGCCTTTCACTGTGGGAAATTCGGCTCTCCTGCAACCTCACCGAGGTGCAAATGGAAGGGAAAACAGAGGAGGCCACAGTTCAAAGAAGAAGGAAAAGAGAGGAAGAGGGCTTTATCGGTCCTGAGGGTGACTGGGGTGTGGGCGGCTGAGGGCTGTGCGCACGCAGCCTTCGGAAATCTAATCAGATTTGCTACTTGCGCGTATCCACTTGCACCGACTCTACATAAACCAGCAATAAACACTGCTTCTTCTCTGTCAGAGCCTCGACATGTAAGCAGCAATTGTTGTGTACAGTATGGGAATAACTGGCACTGACATCATTATGTATGGGCACGTGTTTTTGTACACAGTTGTCGTGACTGACACATACTGGCGCATGCCGGCGTGCACGGTCTGACCCTCCGATGCGTTAAGTCGGGGAGATGGTGCTGACAAACTGCTGAGCATCTGGTCTCCAAATGTTCCTCCATGACCCCGTTCCTCCGCCGCAGCCTCTGCCTGCGAGAGGCTGTTGTTGATTTGGACAGGGCTCATGTACAGCCAGCCTTCTGAGGTTCCACTCTCACCGCGCTCACGTGACAAAAATAAATACGGAAATCAAGGCAGATGTGACACTTGGGCGATGGCAGCGAGAAGAGGCAGCAGGTCAGTGGAGGTATCGCGTGAACTCGTCCTATTTGGTGTCTTGTCTGAGGTACGCCTGTTGACAGCTCGGATAGCACTTCAGAGGCTCTGGGGCTTTTTTTGTGTTTTTACTGGAGCACAAAACTCCCAGAGGAGTCTGCCTTTGATTGCAGAGATTAGAAAAAAATGTCCTCTGCAGCCCGTTTGAAGGGAATCAGGCCTGACGTTTTACCTCAGAGATGTGATCCTTTATGTAAATGCAGACCAAGACCACAGTGCTGCACCTTCGGCCACTGGGAGTTTGATTACTAGCAGATATATATATATATATATATATATTTTAAGAAGAGCTAAAGTTTCAAGCTTCATTACTCAAGTTTTCAGCAATTTTGAGGTCAGAAAAAGCGCAACAGTTAAAAAAAAATACCCAACCTCAACAATTTGTCACTGTTTATTGGGGACCAAACCAAACAATCAGTCATGTGGTAGCACACTAATAATAATAATAATAATAATAATAATAATAATAATAATAATAATAATAATAATAATAATAATAATAATAATAAT
>JASSRZ010000016.1:14977141-14993526 GCA_032164315.1 Malacoctenus gilli
AAAGCTCACCTGAGAACAAAGCAGCATGACGAGCTCAACCACCGAGGTGCTCGACTTCATGCACACGAGACCTTTGGAGACGAAACAAGAAAACAGGGAAAAATGAAACAATAAATTAGCATGTGAGCTAAAATAAAGTGTGTATATAGTTGCCTACACTGCAAATCACCAGTGTCGCATTCACTTCAATGAAACAAATTAGACTCCAGTCCTATTTCGTATCTTTTTACTGGCTGCTGTTTTGATCGTTTATGAGACAGGATAGATAAATAAATAAATGGCACTGATTTCAACTCTTTGTGATGCTTTTGGCAAAATTCAGGCAAACCGTGCTCCTCGTTTGCATGAAACTCGGAATCATTCTGCTGCAACACATTTACATGTGAACTCTCCCATCACACAAGCGCATCTAAATTCACACGTGTCACGTGCTCGCAGAAGACATTCACAGCTTCTTCCCACATCTTCGCTGCTGCAGAGGGTGAGCCACTGAAGCAGACAGCGCTCTAATGAAACATGGGCAGGTGTGAAAAGCTCATTTGTAGAAACAATGGCTGCAACTGGTCTCGTATTCTGCACCTGCAGCCCTTCTGCAGCGCTCGGCGAGAACCATTAAAGGTGCGATCGTTAATAACGCAAAGAAAGAAACTCTCTGGGTCTCATTATGGGCTCGCGGAGTAAGAAAATCCACTGCTGCACAGATGTTGTTGTTGATGACAGAGAGTCAGACAGGAGAACACACTGTACCTTATTAGAGGACACAATAACTTACAAAAAAGGCAGAATCAATGATCTGTTGGACAAAAGTACTTGATGAATTATTCACAAAGCTTTTTGGCGACTTAATATAATATAGATTATTTAATAGATAAAGCAAGTAAATGTGTTTTTATAACTGTTTTTGAATTACCAATCAACAAATGTCAGGTTCTGAACTGTACACAGTCGTCTTTGTAAATCAAGAAATAAAGAAAAAATCAGGGGACGACCGAGAAAAAGCTTTTAGACACAATTAAGGAAATAAAAATTATTCGATATGAATTAAAATGAATACTGCAACATTGTTTTTCATGGCACTCTGTTGTAATTACATGACAAACAAAGATTTCGGGAAATGTTTCATTTTAGATTCATCAGAATTTGAGCTCTTTTTAAGTTGCAGCACAACAAAAGGTGAGAGAAATACAGTAAGAGTCAAAACAAACACCAAGAGTAAACTAGAACAATAATGAAACCAGATTCCGAGGAGAATCCTACAAGATGTTTGATTTTTCATGACATTTTCAGGCCATAAATGGGAACCAGGCAACAGTTGATGGAACTCCACAGCATGAAATATTCAGAAGGGTGTCTGGTCAAACTTTCAGTGCTCTGACTCTCCATCCGTGTCCATTCATGAGCAAAGACTGTCCCGGGGAACATATTGTAAATACTCGGAGAGGATGTGACCCCTCTCTTGTACACGGAGTGCCACGGCTGACCTCTTGTTATAGCAGTGACATGTTGAGCCATAAGTCAGTCCAGCCTGACACCGGAGTCAGGTGGCCATCTGACCCTGGCCTTGCGCTGGTAGACAAACTAAATGCATTCTATTTAAACATGGCCTGCCAGTCCTTTCCTGTAAACAGGGCAGGGTTAAGGCACGGGTGAATGTGGCATTGTGGGGTGATGTGCCGGCAGGCTGGGCCACTCAGGGGACAGCGGGAGGCAGGCGGCAGGCATCACAACAGCAGCAGTGTTCGCGCACAGCTCTCGCCCACCGACTCCAAGTGTGAAGCTCAGGGTGCACTCAACATAATTGCCGCAGTGACCACATGTCTGCGGCGGGGGTGAAGGAATAGGGTGAGGCAAAGGGGCACACGGGGCACAGGAGGGCTTGACCCCAGGCAATCTCAGCAGTGATGGATGGCTGGTAATTACTAGTAAATGGAGCGCCTTTGCACTACAGCACAGTATTTCAACTGTGAGTCTGGGAAGTGCTGCAAAAAATGTAGAAAGAGAGAGGAATGGCAAAAACGCGCCCAAAGGCAGTTTGATCAGATTAAATATCGAAGGTGCATCTGCGCGTTGATTCTTTCTGATAAAACGTGCGTAATCGTTGTCAGGCTGCGCGCTTCACACGTCCAGACAGGGTTAAACGCGTGTGGCGAGGAGAGCTGCGGCTCGAGCTGTCTGTCCGCGACCTTGTTGGGTTCCAGTCTGCAGTCTGAGATCAGCTCTGGTTTGTCAGCTTGGTCAGTCTGCTGACAGACTTTGAGTGAAAGGGTAACAGACATATTCACACTTGTCAAGGCTCTGCTACCTGATTTTTCGTTCCTCTCTCTTGACATTGAGCGAAGAGCTTCAGCCACACGGCGCACCCACATGTCTATTTACTTATGTATGTATGGTATATAGATGCATGATGTATTGGGGAAAAAAACCTGCTTGTTTATGAATCCTAACCTACTGAAATGGAAACATTTTTAGGAAGCAAGGAGAAACACTCGAAAAATCCTCTTAATGGCTGAAATATGTCAGTTCACAAATCATTCAACCTTGCGGATTATTTAGATATGAGAAAATAAAAGCTTTAAAAAGGTAGAAATGAAATCAAACCTTGATAAAAAAAAAAAACTCCAATATGACATAAGCTACTTACGAAAATTACTACGAAATTACTGGTTATGCAAAACATTCCAACATTGGTAAAAAAAAAAAAAAAAAAAAAAGTTATTTTCAATCAATACGAATGTAAGATTTTCACAAATTAACTATAAACTGCCCTATAGGTCAAATCCACCCCTAAGATGATCATACAAACTGCTTGTGAAGCTGCATGCGGCCCCTGAACTAAAATGAACTCCTGATTTTGACGCCACGGACACGTGTCCAACAACTGCTTTCATTAAGGCTTTTGCTAAAGTGGCACTGGCTCATTCTGCTGCTATTCCCCACAGAAACCTCTGAAACTAATATCGACTTAAAGAAACAGACTTTGGCGAGAAGCAGAGATTTTGTATTTTGGCGTGCGAGTCCCCGAGAACAGAGACCACACACGTTTATTCTGCGCTGAGTCTCACACATGCGTGTGCTGATTGCAGTGGCACCGTGTTCATGTGAATGCCAGCCAAAATAAGCCTGGTGGGGATAGAGTGGCAGAGCAGCCACACATGCAGGCACCAAGTGAGACGCTGCCAACCTGAGGCCCGAGGAAGGCACTGGGAGCCTTCACGCGGCTCACACGACAGGAAATCGGCGTGCAGCGAGACACACTTCTGCAAACACTGTGCACAACCAAAGCAGTCACCACAGCGCCTCAGCAATTTGCAGCGTCGTGCAATTTGAACTTAAAAAGAAAGAAAAGCATTAAAGCTATTAAACTCGAAGCTTGTGTCATAGGGAGCGAGAGCCGCTTCCAAGTTTCCAGTGATTTCCCGATAATATCAACAGTTCTCACTGCATTACCTCAGAGGCTTGACTGAACATTTGACTGAATGTTTCTGTGAGAAATTTCAGTTTATTTTTTCGAACACATATTGTAATGGATTTATTGAGATAAACTGCAGAAAATCTGTTCTTACCGTCAGTAAATTCGCACATAGCTTGAAAAAACTGAAGTGCTGGCTTAGCAAGATTGAAATTTGACAATCTGTAGCATGAGTAGCATAGATAATGCAGTCCTATTTGAGTTATTGCTGCATGTATTCACGTAGTCCAAAGGGAAAAGGACTCTGCTGCCTGAAGAGACAGCACATTAGCATCAGCTCTAATTTTTTCATTTATCGCATCTTCGCATTTCCCTTGTTATGAGGGACATTACGCCATCTATTGAGTTGGAGGCATATGACATATTACTGCACGCAGCACTGAATGTCATTTGAGTTCATGTATTTGTATGTGTCAACAACGTAGCAAAAATAGACCGCAAAAATAACATCGAAATCACAGTAACATTTGACTCGAAAAAATAAAAATGGTGTTCGCGCGGGGTGACTTTGGAGACGAAGCTTTAAGGAGCACTAAAAATATCTCGAGCGGGAGGCAAAGGCCACCAATTATTTCAACATTCATCTCAAAATGACATTTGTTGTGACTGCCAAACACTGGTGTTTAAAAATACTTCCAGCGAGTATTCCTCGAGATGTGGAGTGAATCGTGTCGGAAACAAAACACCAGCAGATGAATGAAAGCCAACACAGACCTAATCAGACTGTGACAGACCCCCGGCTTGTGTTCACAATAGTCACTCTCCTGTCGACACCCACTTCTGCGAATGCACCCGTCAATGAGGCAGCCGGTGGAGCGCACGCAGGACGAGATTTGATGAGGAGAGGACTGAAAATTAAAGATGGAAATGAAACGCAACGTATAACATCTGTACCTTCGATGAGTAACTCTTGGCCGTGGCTGCCCAGCAGGGTGCGGGAGAGGAACGGCGCAAAGTCCACAAATATCTCTCTCAGCAGGGGCGCCACCTTCTCCAAAGCCCTCTCCAGTTTTGTGGTAATGCTGTCAAAGAGAAGCACAACAGAACAGATACCTGAATCAAAGCACAGAAAAAAGACAACAAAAACACAAAGGGAGATAAAGTTACATGGGACACTGAGCAGTGAGAGCAACAAAACTGACCCAGTGCAGACAGCTAACAGCAGCCAGTCCTGCTGGATGCAAGGGGGGGGGGGGGCTAACCAACAGATTTCAGAGGATGCAAACCGAGCCAGATATTCATGAGAATATGTGTGCTGCACCAGGGATGTCAAAAGAAAAGGGGGGATTTAATGCTGTTAAAATCCATGTATACACACGTCTCAGCAGCTGTTTGCATTCTTTGCTGTGATGTGCTACCAGGCTTTCACCTGCGATCACAGCAGTTCAGCACTGCGAGGGGAACTTCCATATCTGCCTGCACACCCACTACATGCGTCTTCCTGACATTATCTGAGCTCTTCAGAAAGGAAACTGTGAGCCGGAGTCATGCAGCCACACAACTCAAGACTGCAGACGGGCAGAGATAGGACTTGAGCTGCAAGCATATCTCCGCAACTCCTGTGTGTGCGCGCCGATACGAACACGGCAACACGAGGAGAGCTGCGGCTTGTTTTCCCAACGAAGACGGACAGAAAAAGCAGCAGGACAGGAAAAAAAAAAAAACACAGGAAGAGATGACGGAAAAGGGTTGGATTTGGTATTCGTACAGGGGTAAATTGGACCTGAGAACCTGGGAAAACATAGCAAAAGACACAACAGAGGAGCATCAAATGCAGGATGCGCGGGGACTGGATGGCTGAAATAGATGTCCTTGCCTAAGACACTGGCCTTCGTCTCTGGAGGCCGTCTGTAATCCTGTCAGAGAGCTAAAGGGTTTGAGCTCAGCAGGTTTCAGTGGATTTGGGTCCGATTCACTGAAATGAAGAGACAAAGAAACCACAGGTAGCACCTGCATAATACTCTCACTGAAGGGCTGAGCTTCGGAGTTTTGAATAATTCATGATGGGAAGAAGAAAAAAAAACATACATGAGAAATGACTTCTTTTTTTTTTATCAGTGGCGTGAGACCGGACCGAGAGATTTATGATTTGTTTCGTCTTTAAAAAAAAATATGAGGTGGTTATCAGCGGGTTCTGCAGCGAGATGGTGCTATCATTGACTTCAGTTACGCTAAGTGATGTCGGTTACTGCTGCCATGGCAACTGAATCTCTATTCCTCCCTCGCAGATCACTGCGAGACAGAGAGAGTGAGAGAGAGAGAGAGAGAGAGAGAGAGAGCGAGAGAGCGAGAGAGGGGTGGGGGGGTGGGGATCTGGGCTCTCAGCAGTCTGAGGGAGAGTCGATCTGAGGACGTCTGCCACAAACTATCAGAGCAAGTGGGGAAGATGAGTCAAGGTCACAAGCAGATAAACAAACAAAAATATACGCATGCACAAAAACAAATGGGACAAACTTTACCAGCAGGATTAACGTAAGACAACGTTTTGCTCGTGTGTGTGCGATTTTGTTTTTGTGACGTGCATAAAAAGGCAAAATTTGAATTTATGAAAACAAATAAAGAAGCCTTTGTTGGCAGAGAAAATCCAAATGTTCCTATTCAACAAATAAATATCGAGCCATCAAGTTTGAAACATCCAAATGGTTACAAAAAAGTCCAACACACTTCACAGCCACTTCACACAACTTCTCAACTTTTTACATTTTCTAAACATAGTTAACTCAATTTGAGAAAGAAAGAACAAAAAAATGTGCCTGCTACCTCATATTTTCTACTGTGTCTTCAGGCATGGGGGCCACCGTCTGCACAGCAGGAAGGTTTTTACTGGTCGCTCCATTGACGAAGCTGGAGGACGAGGAGGACGAAGCAGCCACCTCAGTGGCTCCTGCAGGAGGACCGACAGCAACGCACATCGTTATTATGTGGGGAAAAATGTAAAATGCATGATGAAATTACATGATTTGTGTTGATGATCAACATGAAATATACTGACAGTTTCAATACAGCAGACAAAAATAAACACAAAAGAGTTTAATAATAATCGTATGTATGTGTTGGCTGAGATTAGTGTGGAAATTCATAGAGGTTGTGAATCTCTACGATGGCGAACTGACTGAAACAGAAGATGAAGAAAAAGTAGGACGTCATAAAATCTGACGCCCGATTGCCGACTTCAGCACAAATTTCAACCAAGTCAAACAAACGGTTGACTTAAACTGAATCCACAAGTGCTCATAATCCGCCTCACACTCGCGCCAGTAGCAACACATGGAAGTGTTTTGTTTACTGAAATGACAGAACGCAGAATCGATCTCTTATACGAGCTGCTTTTACGCCGAAATTAGGATGTTGTGAGAAGAGAAGCTCAGAAGGGAGCATAAGTCGCATCTCCTTTACAGCGTGTGCCCGTATAAGTCCCACGCACTCACATAAATCACCTTTACTGTCCTTGTGAATCGTTAAAACCGAAAGAGTCAGCAGATATGAGAGAGAGAGAAGTTTTCACTTGGAAACATTTCTCACATTCCTGTTCAGGGGCGAAGGGAGAAGAGGGAAAAGGTTGTGTTTTTTTTTTCTACGTCGCGCACATTAAAAAGGTGTTGGAGCTCCTGATGGCTCTCGGTGTTAAGTGGCTCCTTTCAGAGGTCCAAACTCCACAAGCCCCGAGGTAACACCAGGCTCCGTGCTGCAGAGGCCCGACTTGAGGCAACGTGACGGCTGCAGCGAGGTGTGCGGCCAGAGACGCAGCAGAAGGACGCTCACAGGAGGTGCAAATTTATCCTGACTGTTAAAAAAAAGTGTTTGTTTCACTGCTCGATTCAAAAAACGAGGTGCGATGAAGAATCGCAGTGGTTGGAAGAAGCAGCTTTAACAGAGCAGTGAGAGGAAAGGCCACGTGGATAAAGGAAGGTAAAGGGGGCCATCTAGTGATGACAGCAACCCCCTGCAAGAGCAAACTGGATCACATGATGCAGGAGGGCTTTGTTTCTATTCCCAGGAAGGCATCAATGGAGGAAACCCAGCTGAGGTCAGGAGGTCAAAGCCTTGAAATCCCTCTTCAAACAACGTCATTAAACAAAGACTAAAAAAATGTCACAGCAGGAATACGACAACATGAACGCACGAGTGCACTCTATGTCTGTGTGTCTGACGTACCTGTGGTGTTGATCATGCTTTTGGGGGTCGCAGACGCCGAAGCAAAGATATTCGGAGTGCTGCCGGCGGTCGCTCCGGCCGAGGTGCCGCCGCTTCCCAGCGTGTTGACGGCGACGCTGCCAGGTGAGGCTTTCTTCACGGGAACCACCACGCTCCTGCAGCAAAACACACAGAATAATTCATTTAGTTTGCGGGTGTGAAGCTGTGAAGTCAAACAGCTCGCTGAAACAATTTAACTGATGTTTTTAGTGTCATAGTTCAAGGAAAAATCTGCTTGACTACTTGTCTCATAAAAAGGTCTCAACTGAATCCATAACTGATTGTTGAATTATAAAAACTGGAGTCCAGCAGTTTCAAAGTTCACTGAATTTCTCCTGAAATTGTAGAAAAACAGACTTTTAATGATGCCGGCAGCGAATTCTTCCTTCAGATGTTATTCCAACCTTGTAATCTCTTTTATCTTCTCTTGAAATGAGAACAGTCATGATTGTTTTTTATTTTTTTTCCAGGCTTCGCCAGCATGAGCGTGCTCAAAAATTGTTTGGGGCATTTGGAGGGTAAACAGTGCAACCAGCTAAACAAGCTTAGGCAAATAAACCTGAGGGCCAGCCAAGAACTTTTTCCCCTGCTCCTGCACGCTGGCCTGCAGGGAGGATCCCGAAGCGGCGATCTGCATGTTTCTACACTGAAACTTTGTACAAAACTGACAAAACTACAGTTCACTGAGCACAAAATCCAATGTCAATGTATTGAGCTCTTCGATAGATAAGAAAAAACACATTTGGGTTCCTCAGAGTGAACAAATGTCCGCTGCTTGTAATGTGGGTTATTTGGCAGTTTACCCAACAACAAGCTCTCTTCAAAACATGCAAATATTTGAAGTAAATAGTAAAGTAGGGGCCAAACGAAGTATCCAAACAGAAAAAAGAAAAATACTGTATATTAAACAAAGAGTAGGACCTTGAAACAACAGTGGTTTCCTTTTTTTTGTCAGAGCTACAGCACAAACTCTTCTGCAGTTTTCATTATTTAAGAGAAAAAGAGCGTATTAATAAAAGATGTAAACAAAAGCTTTGAGACGGAAAATTACACTCGTGACCTCGTGTAAAGCCACGTGAGAGCACAGACACACCGCGACTCCTCCAGACCTTTTATTCAGACGCCATGTGATTGGTCGAGGGATTAAAAATGATGCAGCGTTCTCGGGGCCCCTGCGAGAGCTCCCTGACAGGAAGGAGAAAGGGGAGCGTGTCCTTATCGGGCCTGCAGTTGGCCCCGGGGTCTGTGGAGGTGCCAGATAATGCCTCGTCCAATCTCCTGCAGTTACTCTGGGTGACACAGGCCAGGCCTTTGCTCTGTCACCAGCTAAGCCTGTTGTCATCTGAGGCAAATCTCCAGGAAGCCTCCCTCAACAAAACAGCACTGGCTTACACTGTCTTTTTGCTGCTGCTTTATATCAACCACTCTATCATGTAAACTGTGCGATGGGAAACAAACTCTATTTCTCCTCAGAGACCCGGCAATTTCATATTTTATGTCTTTTTATACCTTGAAAAATGACTTTTTGTCTAATTTAATACTTTGATTCTTCCAAAAAGAATTTCAATGAATAAAATACACCAGAAACTTGACATACTCACTTCGCAACGCTCTCTTAAGCGGGCGAGCCCTCCTTTAACACTACATACATGTCATGTTTCATGATACCGGATCACCGGGACACCACCAAACAATTTTCCCTCTTTCCTTGTACCACCCCTCACCTGTCGTGTAAATTTGATCTTGTTCTTTGAAGAACTTTTCAAGTTATGAAGCTAAAAGACAGACAAACAAACGAGAAGAATACTCGGTAGAGCACACACCTCCGCCAAGACACCTGTTAAACTGTCCTGCTTCAACCTTTTGCACATGGCACTCTCTTAAAGGGGGCCAGCACTCCTATAAAACCACGTAAATGTCGTTTTTTCATCCCTCTGGATCACCGCTGAAATGAAATCACTGGTTCCTTTGACAAATTATGATCTAAATCCATTGAGGAATATTTGGGTTTTGTTAACAGAACGACAGACAAACAAACAAAACCAACGGTCCCGAACACACAACATCATCTGTGAAGATAATAAACAGTGACACCAAGTGTTGCTTCCTTGACCAAAAATACCAAAAATAGAGTAAAAATGCCGAAACAAAGAAGATCGAAATCAGCTCAATCACAAAGGAGTGTTAGAGAGAGAGAGAGAGAGAGAGAGAGAGAGAGAGAGAGAGGGAGAGTGTGGAAAAGCCTGAAAGCTCACTGAAATATTAAAACCTCGGGGGGAACGGCCGTGCTCTGAAGAACACTGATGACAAGTATCATTTATTTAGTGGATCCTCCAATGGCTCTCCTCTGTGGAACCTCATTGACAGATTTCAGAACATCAGTGGCTTGTTTTGCTTGCAGGAACCGGGCGTGAATTTGACGCCGCCTTCCAAATTTCTCCCCGCCATGACACGCCGCAGCCCGTTTCCCCGGCGTGGCCGGGACGTTACTCTGCGTCTACAGGATGCTGATAAAACATGAACCTCTCTTTGATGAATAATTCATCAGCAGAGCGCTCATGAATCATGTATGGATTATCTAGTGCATATTTTATTAATAAGATTGTCTTAATTGAGTTGCAGAGAACAAAGCAAGGATTAATCTCAGAATGAATATTAATGAGGTCTGTGGCTGAGGGGGGGGATTGACTGCAATGTAAAGTACAACCAAAGCAATGTTTCCTTTACAAACTCGCCTATCTGATATTATTCTACTCATAAAAAAAACAGGAACATTTATTGTTGAAAAAGGGTGAACTTCCATTCCACAGGAAGGAAATGGAGAAAAGATCTTTATTGTAATAACTAAAATGGGACAAAAACGTCACCGGGATCATTTTTAGAGTTTGGCAAAGAAAAGCAGTTGATGACAGTTTTTGGGCTGCGTTTTTTTGTTGTTTTAAAGGCTTAACCAAATTAAATCTAAGTGCTTTAACACCCAAATCAAAGATCAAATCAGATCTAATCAAAGAGCTACATTATGGCATTAAAAACTTACAAAATAAAAGCAAATGTATCAAAGTGTCACTGAAATTGACATTTTTTGCCGTCATTTGTTTCTCTTGAGTATTTTTTCTCTTTGTTCATCAGCAGCAACATATTTTTTTGAGCTTTTAGCATTACACTGTTAAAATATGTTGAAAAATTAAAGTGGCCCAAAAACCACATTGGTTCCTCAACCTGTAGTTTGGACACCTCTGTCATTGCTGCATCTAGAAGAGACCCAGTTCTAAAACTACTGAATACTACAGTGAACTTTCTGAGGCCTAATCTTCTGAATGTTACAGTTTTTGACCGCCCCCCCCCCAACCAAACCTTGGTTTTTACCGTTCTACTGTTTCTTGGAATGTCCAGAGGCCTCCACATCAGCAGCCCCTGTGAACGCCACTTTAAGCCATTTTTGCCCCCCCCCCTTCTTCCTTTTTTTTTGATGTTGTCACTCCTGATCTATTTTTGCCCTGACAGACAAATGAAAGGCCTGTCCGTGGCTGGCAGCTCATTTCGCTGGCAGGTGGCAAACAATTAGACACAGCAAATAGAGGCTGCGGGGGGGGGTGGGGGGGGGGAAGAGGGGGTGGGTGGCTGACATGAAAAGCATGAAACAAAGTTGTAAATGTGGTCAGGAGGCTTTGTGTGAAAGCATTTCAAAAATAATACACTCTGCCGTGGCGACTCATTTCAGGCTGCCACTTCCGATTAGGGGTGTGAGTGGTGAGGGCAGCGACTGGCTACACCGCGGTGCGTGGCCACTTCTGTTCAATCTGTCATCAACGCCCCAGAGACCCACCCCTCCCTCTCAGCTGTCCTCTCCCCGCATACTCCTCCATCTTTCCCCTTTTCATCAGGCTCCCATCAGCCCGGCTCAGCAGCAGCAGCAGCCGCAGCAGCAGCAGCATTAAGGAGAGGGGAAGGCCCCCATTGTTGCTCCTGACTCAGTGGGTTCAAAGCGACAACTGAGACAGACATGAAAACTCGCAGCTAAATCGATGGTGCCCGGAGGAAAAAAAAAACCTGTGTTTGTGTGAGTGCGATTGTGTAAAGGGGGGGAGTTTTCACTTCTGCCAAACAAATTACTCGTCGGGAAGAAAAAAAGGTGATTTTTCAGAACTTTCTCAGCCGTAGGAAACAGGCACGAGGGGGAGCCGAAGCCTGAAATCCCTGCAGGAGCAGGTTTGTAAACATCCAAATCCAGACAGATTACCGAGCGGTTTTATCTAATCCAGGAATGTAAATAAACTGCAGCAGCAGCACCGCAGCGCTTCGGAGACCTTTTCAAACACAGGAACGCCGGGCTCCAGGGAGCGAGCACAATACAAGAGGGCTAAAATGAATAATGTGTTGCGAGCTACTTAGAAACCATTAGCGGGATGCTGGATACGGAGATAAACTCTGAGGATTAACATCACCATTTTACAGTCACTTGAGAGACTGCGCATTTATGATACACCCACAGAACAGTTCGAGCTTTTAATGTTTTCGAGCAATCGACACAGTGATATGAACCGACGATATTTCAGTCAATGATGGGTGAGGAAGGTTGTGTTGGAACTTTCAGCCACTTGATAATGTTTCTGTCTGGGTTCAAACGTACACAATCGATGACGCTAACAAAATATGTGCAATAATAATGTGAATTTTAATGAGTTATTGGGTGACTTAAGCTTTTATTTTAACCCCTGAGGGAGATTTTCCTCTGTGTATTTAAACCCACAAAACGAGCTGTTAACCGTTGCCATGGTTACAAGACGCAGCGGGGTGCCGCAATGCAAAGCCCAGGCATTTAGTCCTGCGTTTAGAGCCTTGCTCGAGGGTCTGCGGTGGTGCTGAAGCGTTTTGATGCTTTGCCAAGAACTTTCACAAACCAGATTTTCTGGAAGAGGACAAAACCAGTGGCGCCTTCTCACCTGTCGAAGGAGTGAAACTGCATCGGCAGCATGGCCTGCGCTTGCGCCTTGGCAGCAGGATCTGGGTAGGGAACGGGCTCCAGGCCAGCCTCCATGCCGTCCACCGGGGCGGCGACCAAGCTCTTCAGGATCTGCTTGACATTGATGCCCTTGTTGGGCTGGCAGATGCTGGCGATGGAGGAGGCGGGCTTCAGCGACTCCACGCTGGGGGACTCCGACAAGCTCTCCAGCGACTTCTTCACCTCCGAGGACAGCGTGGATATCAGCTCGGTGGCGCCACCCGGACCCCCGACGCCGTGGTCCAGGTCCGACCCATTCAGGACGCCGGCGACGTGATCCTCTCCGATGCCGGAGTCCGTGTGGGGAAGTGAGCTCTCCACGTGGAGGTCCTCGGATGGCACAAGGGGGTCCTTTCCACTTTCAAACAAAGAAGGGATTTCTATACAAACAGAGAAGAAATAAGAAACAAAAGTTGTGATTTATGACTTATTATTGGAAAACAACCAAACTAAAAGCTCTGAGAGTCTGATTGATATTTTTCTCAGTTTCTTTGTTTGGAAGGGTTTTTAATTCACAATTTATTTCAGTACTTTATCCATGAATCCATTTTTAATCACATACCAACATAACAACACACACTTTTCTCAATAATTGGTCTGTGTGCCAAGCTAAAGTTCACTCATTTTAAAGGACTGAACAGTATTTCTTAAGAAAAGTTATAAAAAGAGCATTTTAAACCAAACGATGTGACACTAAAACCAGGACCGATAAAACTTTATGTGGAATTTAATGGTCGTTTTATTTGAATAACAATAAAAAGCCAGAATAAAAAAATCTCTTAAAAATGTGTGAAACTGTCTGACGCTCAAAAGTCAAACAAATAGTGAACAAATATTTCTTTATTTTTCCTTGATAATCTGTTCAAAATTTACAGTTTAATTTTTTTGTCTGAAATGTTAAAGTTCAGTTTTTTAATACTTTGTATGTTGTCCGTGAGGAAAAGCTAAAAACAAGAATTCAAAACAAATGTTGTGACTTTAGTCAGAGTGAATTAGATTGAATCCTTAGATTAAAATCCAGGGAATGAATTTAGCTGGCGTAGAAAAAAGCCACATGCCGAGACAGTTTCACAGACATCTTTCAAAAACGCTCCGATTCCCCAGTGAGATTATCTCTCCGTTATTCTCCTTTCACACTAATAAAACATGAATCCTTTTCTTCAGCTCCTTCCTGCCTGAAGCCACATATAAAGGCTGCGAACGTGCAGCAGTAATAAAGCCGTGCCCTCCACGAGATGAAGCATACGATTCACCTTCGAATAAACACGAGTCCGTGATAATCTGCAGCATTTGGTCTGTTTGGACCGTAAAAATCAGGTGTGTTTAGATGTGACCCAGAAAGATGTTTGCACCGAAAAAAAACCAACTTCCCAGTGAGATTCAGGTTCAGGCTGACCCAGTCGTTACCTACACGGAAGTGGCGGCCATATTAATATTCATCACATGCCCCCTAACGAGGTCAGCGGGGCCTGATTCAGCCAGCAACTCGTCTGGCTTCCTGGTCCATCAGACAATCGTCTGCCACATGCCGTCTGGAAAATTCCCCCCATTTTCTGGAGAAATTTATGAAGGCGGCAGTGTGCCTCTCTTCTCCCAGCAACCTCTATGATCCCATTCTCCTCTGGTGGATTGCTTGCCTAATGGGCACTGACAGATGGGGCTGAAAATAGCAAGCCTGGTTCCACTGCCCCAAAAACCCACAGTAGTCGGCCGGCACGCCGCTGCTTTCCTCATCTCGCAACTTCTCCGCGCTCATCTTCTCTTCCTTCATTCCCCGAGTGTTTCAAGCTCCGTGAATTACGCTTACATATTTCCTCTGGCGTCTCCCCACTTCCTGCGGGTCTCGTTTATCTATTTATTCATTTCTTATTCACTTCAACCTTTGTCTGAATGAAAGGTGATGAAGCACGCTCACTCGTGCATTTCATAACGGCAAGTTGGCACTGCAGCAGGCGTTGCATTAGACCTTCGCAGGCAGCCGATGATTTCCTTTCATCTCCCTTAATGTATGATTTATGACTTGGGGCGTATTCCACCTTTTATTTCAGAGACCGGTGATGCCTTTTTAAGTTCACTACCACAATCTTCAGCACCAGTGGTGTTTGCTTCCACATTTAATTCTGTGCGGTGCAATTAGCGGAGCTCATGAATAAATCATGGGGGAGTCAGTGGAGTGCAGGCAGGGCTTCCCCTCCCATTCCACTGAATGTGCTCGCTCCTCGCAAGCGGGCATCGGAGCGTCGGGAAGGAGCGGCGCCACTTAACTTTTGTGTACATCCAGCGCAGTTCACCTGCTTATGTGTGACTGGAGTTTGTGTATGTGGGGGGATTAAAAAAGTAGTACTCAGCTGGCAGCACCTGTGCTGGTTGGCGAGTTGATCTCCTGACGCATGCCGCGGCCCGACAGGCCGCTTGTGCGGGCGGTTTCGCGTTGCGGCTCCAAGATGTCGCGGTATTTAGAGACCATGAGGACAGAGATGAAGTAGACCACGGCCAAAGCCAGGAACTGGGCTTGCTTACTATCATCCTGTAAAGGAGAAACACGTCGAGGCTCAGACACTTTGTTTTTCCACAAACAGATTTCACTGTAGCTGCCAGAAAGCAACTGGAACTTTCCATGACCTTAATCTTGCAGGTTAAAGTAAAACCCTTTAATTTTTGCTTTCAAGCTGATACAGACTCAGCTTGAGTCTGAATCTAAATGGTATAGATTCGATTAGTGAGATGAGTATGATTATTGTGTTGAAACTTCAATTTGCTTTGTCTTGTTACTGCAAGTGATAAATTCTCTATTACCAAACTGTGAATGTGAGTCACTGAGGGTTTTTTTTGCCTTGTCTTTCAGTCACAGTTTTCTTGTCCTTGCTTGTATATTTCCTTCATTATTACTTTATCAATTGTGTGTTAAATCATCCATTCACTTCACAGCAAAAACACTTTCAATTGTTCAAACCTTCGCTGAAAGTAAGCCACAAATTAATAGATTCTTCGACTGCCGCGCTGTATGTAACACCGGAAAACATTAATTTGAAATCACAGTGGTGTATCCAGTCTTGCACCCGTTGTAAGAGCCATCACACCTGTTATTAGAACTGGAAATCAAACCCTATTTTCACCTTCATCGCCTTTAGCGAAGTGTTTATGACAAATCCCTTCATTTCCACCCCGGGCACGCGCGGATCGAACTCACCACATCACGGAACACCACCGCGCGGAGTCGATTGATATCCACATCCTGCAGAAGGCGGTCAGGGTCCTTGATGGGAGACAGGTTACAAGGGACAGTCTCTATGGCTGTCTAAAGCAGAGAGATAACACGACATGACATGCTATGCTGCTCAGTTAAGCTTAATCTAACATGACTTCTCTCTCTCTGTCTCTCTCTCTTTTTCATTTAGGGTTTGGAGAATTACACTTATGTCATTGCTGCTGGTTAAAGCACACTGGAGGATGTGTAATTGACTTTTCAGATGATAGGATGTATTGAATAGCCAAAAAAAAGACAGTGTCCTTTAAACTGAGACAGGTGGCCTGTGATATTACTTCCTACCTTACTGGAAGTTACAGCGTTTTGCAGGATTTCCTGAGTCTTGTTGTTGTTAAGAGTGGAAGACAAATTCCCCCTGTCTCGGCTTCTGTTCCGGCACTCCAGACAGTTCCTAACAGCCACACAGCACACTGCAAACAAACAGGGAGACCCACACACAGGCGCGCACGCAC
>JASSRZ010000016.1:15003392-15038705 GCA_032164315.1 Malacoctenus gilli
CCCCCCCCCCCCCCCCCCCCCCCCCCCCCCCCCCCCCCCCCCCCCCCCCCCCCCCCCCCCCCCCCGGCTTACCGGATCCCGTTTCTCTGGTCAAACGCGGGGATCATGGAGGCTGGGTGCTCGGACATGAGGGCGACCACCAGCTGCAGCACGTCATGTAGATTCTCATCCTGATGGTGAAAGACAATCACAAGAACATGATAAGGTAAAAAGGAGAGCAGGTAAACAGAAAAGATTACACTTTCTGTTTTCGCTGCAACTTATACATATTTTTTTTGCTATTATAGCACCTGAAAGTGTGTTGTGCACCTCACAACAGCACAACACGCTGGAATCTAAAAGTGCACAGGCAGTTAAAAATGTTAATTTATGTACTTTTAATAAACCACTCAAGAAAAAGCAATCCTGAAGCTGACGCGTGACCTTGAAAGCTTGGGGCCCCAAAGTGGCACACTAACACATTGAGTAAATTCCCATGAAGCAGAAGCAGGCTCTGGTGTACCTCGTGCATCGTTAGCAAATAGTTGAGGATGCTTTGTAGTTCGTCCTCCTTCACACCGCGGTCCTGAAAGAATGCAGACGGAGGAAAACAAACACCGGAAAGTTTTTAATATACAAAGCAAACACAGAGAGGAAAGGTGGCTGCCATGTCAGCCAGTCCTCAAATGAAAAGCACCACAGTTTTTTAACTCTCCCGCCAGTATTTAGTAGTTATCAGAAGGAAAATTGTCTTTTGGCACGCGGAAAGTCAGATTTCATTATGTTTTGCGTGACTTTGCCAGTGATGCACCTGTGTTTTTTTCCAGCAAAAAAGAAGAAAAAAGGATTAAAGAGCCGGTGAAGTCATGTTTGCCTAAAAACTCTGGCATGGTGATAACACAAAGACTCCAAGTCTGTTTTCAGTCCAGCGTTAAAATCCTCCCTATTCCTGCCATGCCCTGGAAAGCCTGTCGCACAACATGGCAGCCTAATTATCTGCAGAGATATGGCATGCTGGGCTGTGGGAAGCCACACGCCAACCTTAACTACGCGGTGTAAAACACCCCAAAAAAACATTAGCATATGTTCTTACGCGTATTCCAGCGCAGCAATATTTTCATTTCTGATTAGGGTCTAATTTATCTTTCAAATGATTCATTATTTAATCTGCGAGCGTTTAGATTTTAAGTGAAAAATTGCGTCCTAAATGTGCAAACACCGTCTGAGAAACCACAAATCTGAATGATTGTTATTCATATTAAAACGGGACAAAGAAAAACAGCAGATTGTCTCATTTGTGAGGCTGGAGCCCGCACGTTTGGTACCTTTATTTAAACAATGAAAAAATCATCAAAACTGTCATTTATTAATGTCCCTCTGAATAAATGATGAATTCATTAAACTTTTCCAGCACAGCTGGTTCCCTGCATTTATTAGAAGCAAAGCAACGGAGCGTTTTAAAGGGATAACACAGGGACAATCTGCATATTCTCTCCGTGCAGTTGTGCGGGGGGGGCTGCCAGGCATGAAGGCAGGTGGGATATACCTTCAGGATGAGTTGCTTGAGGAAGAGAAGCATGAATGCCCGCAGAGAAACGATTTCTTTCTGGGTCGGCCTTGGACCATCTGCAGTTGTGGGGAGAGAAAGAGGAAATAAAAATTGTGAATGGAAGTACGAGCACCAGATAAAACCTTTGCCTGTTTTCTGATGTCTGCTTCCACTTTCATCTCAATTTTTTTATGTTTTACTGGCAACATTATGCTCGACAACTTTTCTTTTTGATGTTTTCCGATTGATAACGAAATGAATTTCTCCTGCTGCGGTTCCGCTTTCTCCTTTGAGCTTTTGAGCCTGTGTGCCCAAGAAACAGGGACACCTTCAAATTCATCCCCCCTCTCCCTTTTTCATTTTGCTGCATCATCGGCGATGTTGATTCACCTTGAATATGTGAAGGTACACCAAGATTTCCCAAACATCCCACACACAACCTATGGGACACACAGGCAACCTATTTCTCTGTGACCATTGACGTTGGCATCATCACTTCCAACAAAGTCATTTCCATGTTGAATCCCAAAGACCAAATCTACTGACAACTCCAGTGACGCAAATTGAATCACATGCAAACACAAAAGACAGGCAGTTTCCTTTAGAGTGAGTCACTGAGAATGATACTGCGAGTGACAACGTGCTGAAATGGGAGTTTTGCAGCACCAGATGAGTAACCGCAGGGGTCGCAAAGGAAAGTGTTTGTGGAGGAAGTTATCTAACATGTCAGTGCTACAGTACAAGAATCAGAATTTGGTCAAAATTTAAATATGAGAGATGAGCTGTCACAAAATCGATGCTTTCGGAAAAACAACAGAGGAATTGATAAAAGATGTTGAAATTTTAAAAAAACTGTTCAAAAAAATTGGAGGCTGGCTGAGAAAGAGCCTCTCAGCATAATAAAAGTTATGTCTCCGGTCAAGGCTGAGCCTGTTTTAACCTCATTTTGGACATCATAAACGTAGACGCAGGCTCGAACGAAATATAGATATTTCATGTGGACGGAAGCGCCAAATTACTGTCCTCAGTGCGCCCTGTTAGTCGATCAGCTCCTACATCTGTTTTGCGCGGTATGGAGTTCGAGCCCGTTTAGTTCAGTGCCTTCTTGTGTTTCCCAAGTAGCTTTGGCCACCACACTGTGCCCAGGCAGCCATCCCAAGGTCACTTCAGTCACACCTGCCCATCAGACATGGCCAACATCTCATTAAAGCTACATAGAGCAGCTCAGCCAACTCCAGGTCACTTTGACTCTCTGAAGTGAAACCTCACCTTGTAATCCACCCCTGTCATGAACTTCATTCAGCATCTGACGAGCTGCGCCCTGTCGGCAGGTGTGTATACGCCGCGCAAATATAAAAAAAAAGAACGACAGAATATGACAGAACATGGATTAACTGTCATATCAAAGAGACGCTCCTTACTTGTAACACTTTGGCTCGCACGGGAATTAATTCTGACAAAAATCAGGCCCTGCTCGGTATGCCGCACTCCTCTGTTTTCCACCACAAGGTGTTTTTTTTTTCATGTGCACTGAGCAAACAACCTAATGGGCTGCAGCAACAGGCAGATCAATATAAGACAGAGCTATTCAGTCCAGCACATCAGAAATAACAGGGTATGGCATACATTACCTCCTATAACAATACAAAGCAATCCCCGCAGTATTAGCAGCACTCTCTCCGCAGCACAAAGGCTTCATTTTGGCAGTGAACCTGGTATACATTCACTTGTTTCTTATTCATCCTGCACAGCCAGCCAGGTATAAACACACCGAGAAAGATCTTTTGCATTAGCCGAGGCATTCAATGGCGGCAACTGGGTCGGGCACAATAGAGGGAGCATTTTCGGGGAAATACGTTGGCTTTTGCCCAGCGTCTTCTCGTCCCCTCTCAGCCCCGATAAACTCCCACCTTCACCCTGGCTGGACACGTGTTCGTTTCAAATGGGGACCGCGCCATGATGACAGATACACCAGCGGCAGGCACCTGACCGTCCTGCTCCATCGGCCGGTCAATGCAATCAATGATGAAGCTCCCCGAGGTTGCAGAGGAATGGTGAGGGATGCTGCATCCCGACACTGATTAATAGAGGGAGAGAGGGAAAACCCAGGGCGGGGACAGAAGCTGACACGGAAAGGATGATAAGAACATTATTACCGCAGCCACTGCATCTAAGTTATTCACAACCAATTACGCTTAGCGGCTCTTGTTTCTCATTCACAGATTGCTTTACTTCCTGCATCCCAAGGGCACCAGGAGAAAGAGTTTATTGAAAAACGATTTATGTCCGGGAGATTAATGCAGGAATCCTATTTCAGCTTATGACTGATGATAATAAAGTCGCACCACACACAATAACATGCGTCCAATGTACATGTAAAAGACACCACATTAAAAAACAAAAGGACTTCATTTTCACTCCCGTGCTGTTTTTTTTCCAATTAAATAAATGACTCATCAACAACTTCACTGACTGGCATCATTATTCTTTTCATTATGTAACCAAATGCATGTTTTGCCTGTTAAACTGGCTTCGTCCAGTGGTCCTGGAGGGACGCTGTACTGCCTGTTCTCGAAGTGTGATAATGACTTTTGGCACAGCGTCGTGGTGACACGTTCATTAAATTCAGGTGTGTTAGAACAGGAAGGCATTAAAATCCTGCCGGGCCGTGGACCTCCACGACCACCAGGAGGGCCCATCTTGAGAGGCTCTAAACAGTGTCGGCTTTAGATTAAATAAAATCTACTTGATAAAGGTCTAGCAATGTATAGTACAGAGAGGGGTGTGGTCACCAAGGGGGCACCAGAAAACTTTGAAAGGGAACAGTAAAAAAAAAGAGACGTATCAGGTTTGTAATTTCAAATCGAGGAAATTTTGGATTTTATTAAATGGTCAAGATGCTGAACTGCTGCAGCGCATCATTTGCAAAGATAATTTTGCAAATTTCTGTGAAGGAGGAAGCTGAAATTGCTACTAAAAAAAAAATTAAGACTTTCAGCTCAGAAAACGGAGAAACAGCATCGCTGAGCTTTTCTTCTCCCTGCTGCTAAAGATGTGTGTTAACAGTGGGGCTCCAGGACATACAGCCAATTTATCATGATTGCAATATCAAAGTGCAATATATATGTATCGCAGGAGGCTGACGAAACTGCGATAAATGATACATTTCCATGCAGTTTGACGACTTGGTCGAGCGGAAATCATCCAACTGCCTGAAACGCCTCCCAGCTAAGTAGATGTGAGTGGCTGAGGTCATAAAATGTGTAGAGACTCCAAATTCACACCAGGTGCAGCTCCGGCTGCACTCACAGCTCCGGCTGCTCGTTGCGTTGCAGACCAGGAAGTACCTGGGAGACCCGTGGGCGAAGTCACTCTTGTCATTTCACAATAAAACCTTCCGCCGTTGACAACATGTCACATTACACCTTAGAGCATCATGTCACAGCTGATGACATAAGGCCAAAAGTCAGAGTGCAAAAATCGATCAAAAACAAACGACTGCTCTGCTTCTGAAGGGCGTCGTATTTGCACAGGACGTGAAGGAGGGCGAATAAATGAGCTCTGCTCTTTCAGAGTCCAAATCCAAAGCAATCGATAACATCATACGCTTCAGTGTTCAATAATCACAAGACACAACAGCAATCCCACTACGCAATAACAATATTGAAAAGGCTGAACTCCATCGCATGATGTTATCACGCGAGGCAGCACCTCAGACGTGGTGTCTGGAAACCTGCAAAACAAACCCTCAAGTCTTCCACTGACATCATGCAGGGGGACTCGGCTACCTTTGTGGCCTGTTAACAGTATTTTGTGTCCAACGTGACGTTAATTCCTCAGATTGACGGCACATACAAAAATCAATGCGACCTCGTGCCTTGATCAGGTGTTTCTTCTGAAGCGCCTCTCCACGTCTGTCACTGCCGATTCCTCCCATAATGGAGATAAGACAGAAGCAGCCCGGTGGTGACTGGCCAAGCGACTGCACTGCCCATCTCATTACTCATTATTTAGGGAAACTGAGGCACAGTAGAGACAGAGACAAAAGGACGGCCATAGAGATTGAGACAGATTACGCACTGGCTTGTGGGTACGAGTCACCGGCTGAGAGCAGTTGAGGAATGAGCACCTGTCTGTGAATGCCTGCACTGATTCTGCGTATAACCGAATGATGCATTGCTTTAATTTGATGGCACTTTCTATTAGAACCTGGAGAAAAGAAGGCGGGGGCACTCCCAGGGAAAAGGAGCGGGGAGCTGGAGGAGATCGGTCTTAAACGTCCTCTCTGTGTCCTATAATTGAACACTTCATTATCTGCTTGGCTATCTTCCCTTATTGTACCAGTCTTTGTTTGGTCATTTATTTAGCCCCGAGAACGGGGGGAGAAAAATGACCAGCTCAATATGGCCAATCGTCAATGAAATCAAACTCACTCCGAGGTTTTCGATCTATTCTGGGGCGCCGTCGTCTGAATCTCAGCCTATTTAAAAACCAACCAGGAAGTTGACGCTTATCAGCACAATATTTATACAACTGTTTGAATCCATGAATGCCTGATCGCAAAACCCAATGTAGGGAAGTGGTTAACAAATACACGGCTTCATCCACAGTTTGTGAGCACACATCTTTGCAAATAAGAGATAAATCGATCGTTCTGCATCTCGTACTGTCTGTTTTTGTTGAGCAGTGATTGTTTTGGAAATGAACAAAACAGTAAATGTTTGTTTCTATTCCTCCAGACATTTGTGGATCAATTTTAGCAGTGTTTGTTCTTGGGTCTTGAAACAAACTAAGTTTCTTGCACAATATGGCTTCCAATGTTCTTCAGCTTGTTTAACATTATTAAAAAACAGTATGTAATTACAATATCATTGATAAAAGGAAGAATTCCTTTAATTGTGACTTGAAATGAAAATGTAATGTTGGCTTCCGGTGGGCCTGTCCTGATAATATCCATGCAGCAGGCTTATTATTGTGTTGCTGTTTGTAACTTCATAACAAATTTCCTATTCGCAGTTTAGATTTTGGCTTTCTTTCTTAATCAGAAGCAGAGCAAATGTGCTTGGATCATCATTTCAGATTACTCTTAATGTCCTTTTACACTCATTTGTTTTGGCGGTAACATGACTGAATACATGCAGAGATTGAGAGTCTAACAAATCTGTACTTAAGATGTAAATCTTTAGTTATTTATTCATCTTCTTGACCTCTTGCTCCAAAGACTTGGTCATGAAAGCGACCCCAACATGATTCCACGCATCTCACCTGTGGGTCCTGACCGAGTCTTTGCAAAACTGTGGTTACAGATTTGAATACTTTCAGCTTCTCCTCAGCACTGATTGTTCATGCTTTTTTCTTCAGAGTAGCGCATTCGTCTTTTATTAGGAAGCAGCTCATGAACCTCATTTATGGGTTCAATTAACCGAGCCACCACGTGAAACCCGCAAGTCACCCGCAAGAGGAAGGACTGCGATAAGTGTGCAGTGAATGAAAAGCTCTTGCTCAGCCTCTGTCCACACCTCACCACAGGCGTCCAGAGCGCTGCCCACTTTACGTCTGACCCGCCTCACCTCCCTTATCTCATCGTCCTTGCAGGCCTCACGGTACTCACAAACACAACCCTGAGATTCTTGATCTCCTCTCTCTCGCAGGGCAGCAAATCGCCCGGCAAAGGTGGCAATCTGCTGCTTTCTGGCAGTGGACCATGGCCCCAGACACGGTAATGGCTTTCATCCCAGCCACTTCATACTCCTGCGAAAGTACTGCAGCGTACCCACGCAGTGGAAGACACCGATGGAGCCAACAGAAATAAGTCATCATCGAATTACAGAGAGATAAAATCCTGGGTCGTGTTCTACTTCCTGCACGGGTCCCAGTTTGTTCTGCTTCACAGAGGTGACAACACAAATCACAAAAGCCTGTTTAGCATCGCTAAATAATACATCGGAGTTCAAACAGATCGGAAACTGGGATATTGTAGCGCTCCCGTTTCACACAGGAGTGTATTGTAGCGCCTGAGGCTACAAAGAGACAGAGCAAGTTCAACATCATGATCTATTATTCAAGAGGGCAAAACCAACCTTGAGTGTCCGGTAAAATTGATATGACAGAAACAAAGTCGTGATAAATGTACCTCTGAGACTGAGAACGTCGACTCCTGACTTGCTGAAAAATCGTCAGTTAGGCCTAAACTGACAAAGAAAGGAAAGTAGGAAATGCAATTTTTGATTGCGCAATTTATCGTAATAATAGCTATTTTATTGTTGTATGATTGCTTGAGTAAGCTGTGCTTCCTTTGAAGGATCATTCTCACACATTAAGGACATGTATTCATCTGATCTACTGGTCTTGAACAATATTACAAAATCGACTACACTCACGTTCACTTCCATCATGACTGCGGCCGAGGTGCCTGTATGTGGGTGGCGCAGGCTGAAATATCGTCATCCAAGTCTGACACTTCCCATGAGAATTAATCTTCACGCTGCTCCGTTAATAAATGCGAAGTTCACTTGTGATGGGAACCATAACGGCTGCAAAAGTGCCAACAGAGGTGAGGAGGAAATCATTTTTTGGGGGGGGGGGCAGAAATCACCTCTGCTTGTTCTACAAGTATTACATCAGCGTTGTCAGAACACAAGCTCCAGCCTTCAGTGGGTTCGTTTCATTGGGCCTCCGAGCAGCACGAGCGGAGGTCTCAGAATCGATATAAAACAAGCCCAGCACTACAACAAGGATCATTTTAGAGGCGAATAATGGATAGCGGGGAGGAAATGACAGCTCAAGGACACTTTCACTTGCAGCACAGCCTGCTTGGTGACGCGCTGTTGTTTCACAGAGCGAGGATGCCAGTCACAGTACTGGCCCAGGTTTCAGAGACCTAACACCCACACCAAGCACCCGAGCCGGATGACAATATTGATACGGTGCGTCTGCCTCGCTGTCATCTCCCCTGATGGCTACGGTCCTAACAGCTGACAGGCAAGCGCTTCCATGTGGAGATGAGTCATTTTCAAATGTGTGTGGGGGGGCCGCTGCCATTTTAAGAAGACACTCTCATCGAGGGCTTCTGACTGCACACAATGAGTGCGATTGGTTCAACTCCCAACGAATCCCGTTTCCAGAACGCCGAGCGAGACTTGCATGCGTGTGTGTGTGTGTGTGTGTGTGTGTGTGTGTGTGTGTGTGTTTGTTCAGAGGGGTGAGAAACAGTTTATATAAACAACGGAACCAAATCAGCTCAAATCAAATCAAACCAAATCCCACAGCTGACAAACAAACTTTCGCTGAGCCCCACTTATCAGGACTCCCACTCTTTCCTTGGAAGGATTTTTTCTGTACTCTGATGCTGACGTAGCCATTTATGTTAAATCCTATTATGTTGTGCAAACAGCATTAGCAATGAGAACAGGTGGAAATTAACACGTGGGTTGTCATTTGCCTCCCGATCCGTCATCTGTCAATCAACATGGAGATGGACAGATGAGAGGAAGAGCTCACACTCAGAACAGAGACATTAGCTGCATGCACAAGAGCAATTTCTTGTCAGTTTGATTGAAGTCGAGATGTTGGGATCCGGCTGTCCTGTTTACACTGTAGTGATCAGATCGATCAGAAGGTTTTTCAGGCGTCAAGCACACCATCGGATGTAGACAGTGGATCAATCCCACAATGCTTGATGTTTGCAATGTTACCATTGGTGACGTGCACAGAGAAGTTCATGAACGCAACATTGCCGGTTGATGGTAGCTGAGAATAGGCACGTTGGTTTAGAGTTCATCATATTTGCTCAAAGCTAAGACACAAATAGAAGGAAGAGAAAAAAATATGAAGGAAATTTTTAACCTTTTTCAGGCAATTGATCTTCGGTTTCATTTATCATTTGTGTTCCAAAACCTAAAAATCTTTCTTTTTTTTCCCTGTTTTCCGCAGAAATCCTGCGCTCACCACAAACGGAGACAATGTCCGCAATGTGAACTGTGCTCACCGAGGCCCTTTGGTGCGATACTGCTGCTGTCCGAAGGGTTGGCCGCCCAGTAATAATACTTGAGCGAATGCATGAGCTGGAGCACCGTCCCCACCCGCCGGATGGTGTTGTAGATGGTTGCCGTGCCGATGAACTCAGCGGAAAGGTACGTGTACAGGGAGAGCTGTACCTGTAAACACACACAAACACGCAGAGTGACATTACAACAGCTTGGTCCAATTAACTTTTACCACTTTTGATTAACCGAAACATTTGAATTAACTGAGCTTATCATCCCCACAGATGTATGCTGAGAATGACCGCTCTCTCTGTGTACTAACCTCCTACATAATTGTTGCAGCTTGGCTCTGTTCAGCGATGATTAGCATGTCCCCTGTAATTAGCAGCAGACCTGATGAGAATTCCTAATCCCAGCAGAGTGGCTGTGCCTCCAAACACTGCAGCCCCCCCCCCCCATATGTCATAAATTACAGAACATTAATGACTCACCTGTGACTTTGATTAAAGGCAGCAGCACAGCTATACCGTAAAATGCTTTCCCTCTTAGGTAACCGAGGAACAGATAATTGTTCTGGCAGCTTCCATGACAAGTGACGGGAACGGCCAATTCATACAATGTCAAGCAAGCAAGAAGCAAGCAAGAAGTTTGATCTTTACGCAATGTCACTGGAAAGAGGTTCTTTTTGGTCTCAGCGATTCGTTTTTCAAAAGAACTATTCACAGAAATGAAAATAAAAACAATGGAAGGCAGTGAGAAAGAGCCGGGGAGACGGTGGTCTCGTTTACGTGCACCAGAAAATCAGATTATTCAGGTCATCATGTAAACACCAATTCTCACGTGTTTAATCAAACACTGGCAGTTATCTGATGGTGACAAATTGGATTAACACTGGTAGGTTTCTCCCCAATACGCTGATGTCTTTGCAAATGTAAACACATTAATCTGTTTTATTTCGTTTTGTTTACTTCTGCAAAGCTGTGGAACAACAGAGGGGACGTAGTCGCCATCTGAGCAGAAAAAAAGCCTCAGCAACACTCGACATGCAGCAGCGGACAAAAGGAGCCGAATGAAGGATGTGTAACCTGTTTAGTTATCCCAGGTTGCTCACACAATCGGACGCACAACTCTCACGTACGTCAATACGTACTCCAAAAGCAATCTGTTACAGATTTTTGTCTCGCATGTAACTGAGCCCTGTTTTGGAGAAGGCTGCTTTTGAGTTGATGGTAGGAGGAGGAGGAGGAGAACAGCGTGTTCTCAGTCAAACGGTGAAGGAGGAAGATGGGGTTTTTTTTCGAGGTGCAACAGCCGAGGAGATGGATATAAAAGTGGACGTCTGTGACATGTTCAACCACTCGCTACGACCAAACATGGGCAGGGCAAATATGATCTCCTGATGGACGTGGAGCACTGCTCTTACTTCAAGATGTCAGTTGCTTTGCCAACCTCGGATCACGCCGTTCATCCAGTATGCACAAATTAGCTTCTGGGACAGCGGCTCTCCGACATGCAGCCCGATTGGTGAAGCGAGAAGCGAGCGAGTTCCCTCTCCATGATAAAACAGAATAACAGCGCTCGCTTTTCAGCTCTTGCATCTCAGAGAGTATGAACCGGTCTTAGTCATTTTTGAAAGTTTTTTGATCTGTGATCCCTATTTGTCTGTACCCGGTCCAAAGGCTCTTGTACGGCTGCTGTGCTGATTCATGCAGCCAGGTCTCTTCACCGTGTACCGCTTGAAGACAGGTGGAGAGAAAAATGTCCTCTTGTGTCCTCAGGGAGGGAGCCGGTGCAGCTCTGTCCCGATGTCGCTGAAAGTGCTCCAGCCCACTTCATTACCTTGCTGTTTCCCTTACTTCTCTCTCCACGCTCTATTTTGGAGGAGTGTCGCAGGCAAGCCTCCAGACCTTTTTCTTTGTATTTATTTCCTGGTTTTATCTATTCATGGCCTGGCCCCACCTGCAGCATTCCTGAAGGCAAATGTATTTGCCACACCAACCTGGCTCCTTTGATATACCTCATCCCATTTTTTATGGGCCATTATGAGAGCGAAGGCAGGAAAAACTCCCAACATTTAAAATGTACTGTAACAGTCAAGGTTTGGTGAAAGTCATGCATCCCCTGAGCACGATATCAAGAGAAAAATAAAATGCATTCAATTGACAGCTATCTCTCACTTAGTAAATGATCGTCATTGTGCATTACTTACATAAGCAAGAGCAAAAGCATAAGTAAATGCCGTTGTTTTCTTAATTTGCAATCTTATTCCACTGCTAGTTTGTTTTATTACCACCTACACAAGCACTTGCTGTCAGCAGGAATTCTTTCAAAGCTGACACCTGTGCGCTACGTACTTGACAGCATATTTCCATTCAAACGTGGGCACGTGCGAGGATTTGCGAATTCCTTTTTCCTGCTTGCAGAAGCAGTGATCATGCGGAGGATTACCGTGCGTTCGGCGCTGGCGAAAGCCCCGGCTATGCATCCGTTTCAGCCAGGGTTACCTGCAGGAGCTCACCTTGGCAGGGGTGTGGATCCAGATGGCTGCGTTGAACAGGATGTGGTCACACAGCTGCTTCAGCAGCGGCGCTCCATGCGTCAGGCTGTCCAGGTACTTTGCGAAGGACAGGAACTGCTCGAGGACTGCCCTGGTGATGTGCGCTCGTGACGACTGCAGGGGGGAAAAAAAGATGCAATCAGCCCCGAGTGTGTGTTTGTGTGTATTCATCTTCATGATACTGACTGTAGTATGTGGAGAAACCCGCTGTGGAAGCTGTTTGTGAAATTTCTGTGCAACGCCCAGAGGTCCAAAAGAAATGTGATGTTTTAAAGAGAAGCAAAAACATCTGCAACTGTGTCATTATGTTGGGTCACTTCAGGCTGAAACACTCAGTTGGTGGCAATAAACAACAGAGGCAGGCGGGAAGAGAAGCTGATAGTTGCCATCCAAGAGAGCACGACACATTTAAAACGCTGTGTTGTTTTTCAAGCTTGGAGCTTCTAATTTTAAGAGAAGACGGTGAAGAAGAAAACACTTCAACTGACAAGGTGATCACAGAGGGTTTCAATCATAGGGGGCTTCTAACCAAAAGGAGCCGATGTATCTAAGTACCAAAGATCGTGCTTTTTTGAAATATAGTTCCTGAGATGATCAATCTTGAAGCACAGCTCGTTGAGTTTCTGTGACATGCTGAAAACGCTAAAACAGTGAATCGTAATCACCAATTGGAGCCTCTCAGTTTATAAAAATCAGCCATTTGTTTCGCTTGATTTGGCATTTCTGAATATTTGTTAAGTGACTCAAAGCGAATGTATGTTCAGTTAAATAGAAGTGATTTTCGCATCTTTCTGAAGTAAATTGTTGACTGGTTTCCAGTTTCTTTTTGTGTTGTTCATCTACTTCAGCAGTGCAACATCAGGCTAACATCAGGTTAGCATACTAACACAGGTGATAAATTGACGCAACCTGGAAAATCAAGAAGCTTCCAACATATTTAAGGTATACCGTCTCGACTTTGCAGCAAAATTCCCCATTTGAACACGTACTGTTACCCATCCTGTCTGGCTGTCTGGCACCTGTTCTCAGTCCAGGTGGGGGATTCATGAGGGTACACGGTACAGCGGGGGGGTGGGGGGTGGAAAGGAGGCCCACGTAGAGTGGAAGGTGTGGCATAAACAGATAATGAACAGATGGTGCGTTATGTGAAAGTGTGAAACCTGGCAGCAGGAAAAAAGAGAGAGAAAGACGACAGCTCAGGTGCCGACTCTGCCTGCCTGTTAGTTAACAGCAGCTGAAGCCAGCAGGCAGGCAAGTCACTGAGTGACAAAGTGGAGTCATTTCTCAGTGCTCCAAAAGAGCCAGCACTCAGGGGGGTGCCGGCTGCTAGATCTGCATCACAAAATGGGTAAATAAAGATTGATGCAGAAAGAGCGAGTGGGGCTTTGTTCTTTTCCTGAGCCCCTTTTCTTCCACCGACACATTCAAGACGAAGCCACAGGCAACAGAGATCAGATTGTCAACACGGCTTCACAGAGCAGCCAGTATACAGTAAATCGAAATAGCGCAAACTGGCAAAAATTTTAGACAGTCCGCATATTTATCAGGTGAAACATTAATCATCATCTTATCATTCAGCAGGGAATTGATTTTCACTCATCTCAAACTCGAACAACCTGTTGGAATGAGGAAAATGAGAGTGTCAGTAGAATCGAGAACTGGTTTAAATGCATTAGGCGGTGTTTCTCAGACACTTTCTGTATGTCTCCAGAACCTTGAGGCGTGTCTGTAAGATCACCGCTGACCTCTCTCATCCAGGGCTTTTTGAGCTGCTCCCCTCTGGCAAGAAGCTGCAGCCCATCAGGACCAAAATCTGCAGGCATGAAAACTGTTTCTGCACGTCAGCAGCTGGCCTGATAAACAAGACGAAAAAAGCCTCCACGGACATTCAACCTGTTCCATGCAAAGCAACTGTCCCAGTTTGAAAGAAGTTGTACACCATCATAAACCATACTAAAACAAATTTTTCACCAAATCCAGAGCCAATTGGCAGAGTTGCACTTTTTCATTTCCATTTAATGGAGTTTCTTCGATCAATGAATTCCCCAATCAACCTGTAACCATCCAGAGAGACCAAAAAAACACCACACAGGCCATTTTAATGAAAAAGAAGGGTTCATATGTCGGGATTTTGATCTGATTTGCATTTAATCTGATTATTTGGGGACCCTATAATCAACTGAGTGGTCTGAGTCGCTTCTCTGAATTCTTTTTTGCTCATATCAAGGTATAATTGAGAACAAACTTTTTCTCAAGTTCACCAACTTGGACCAATGAGAACAAGACAACACTGCAGCTCATATCAGTGGGGTAACGCTGGGTACTTTGGAGGTGCAATAAGGCAGTGAAGCAGCAGTGTCACCTAATGGGGCTCCTACCGTACCTTCTCCAGCAGATATCCAATCACCAAGAAGCCCTTTCCTCCCAGCATCTGCTCCTGCATGGCCACAGAGCTCTTGAGCAGCTCCACCAGGAAAGCCAGGAGAGTGGCACTGCACAAGAAATGAAATTAATAAAATAATATGAAAGGACACAATGTCTCAGACAGAAATAAATTACCCATCCATTCACCACACACTCACTCGGGTGATGAGTGAGCTATCCTGTTATTCTGAAAACAACAGCAGCATGAAGACACCATGAGGTGGAAAATGTGTGGGGAGACAAAAAAAACCCCACAAGGTCATTTTCAGAGGCTGTCAGCAATCAGCTGGGAATGCTCGCTCGCCACTTTCATCCCGCTTTCATTCAGAAAAAGAAAAAAAAAAGGTTGGCGTGCTGAGTCCTCCTGGGGCACCGTGTAGTCTTTTGGGGTGACTGGACGTGTATGTGTCAGTGTGGGAAGGGAGGAGGTGGTGGTGGTGGTGGTGGGAGGGGAGGGGGGGGGTTCAAGGGGGCAAAGCAGTCCAGTGAAGGCAATTTTTTTCTTTGTTGCAGGGCTTTTCAGCTGAAGCCTTTGGCTGAGTGACAGTGGTGCTTGGTGACACTTCTTAATCGGCTTTTCCCTCACATCCTCTAGTGGTTTCCACTCTGGCACAACAATCGCAAGGACACAATCACTCCTGAGCAGGCTTGCCTGTATAGAGTGCACGTAGACTGTATGCACACAAACTCATCCAATCACTGTGAACTTTAATGTGATGCGAGTCTGTTTGTCCGCTGTGTGCAGTGTGTTTCTCGGCACTGCTGCGACCGAGTCACGAGGCGAACGCGCCAGCCAGGGAGACATCCAACTCTGTGTGCTTTAGGTTTAAGCTGTGATCCTTTCGTGCGACAACAGAATCCTTTCATTATGAAAAAAAACCTGTCGTGGCTGATGGAACATCATCACTTCTTAGAATCCGAGGAGGAGCAAAGTGACACCAGGAAAATGGTTCATTAAAATTCATTATTCAAGGGTGCTGTCCACAGCAGCCGCAGCAGATCCACAGGCATTCTGGGGAGTTAATTGTTGCAGAAGCTTTGAACTCCTCGGCACAGCGGGCTTTAGAGGGACTCAGTCTAAAAGCCACAGCAAGGACAAAGCAAAGCGTTTGGGAGAGTTACAAACCGCAAAAAAACCAAAGATCCGAGCATGCTCGCGAAGGGACAGAGCCGAAGTAGAGCCGGGATGAGGTGAGTCGACGCAGGCGGAGAGCTGTGGGCATCTGGGATTTGTGCTGTTGTGGCCACTCCCGTGTCCATCCATGTCGTTGAACTAACACAGGATTAGAGCAGAGCTCAGACTTCATCCCAGGCACAGTGGAGACCAGCCCAGGAGTCAGGAGGCAGAACCAGCGAGTGGAGATAATAAGGAAAAGTAGACTGCAGCTGTACTAAGGCTGGCGTATGATATGAAGGCGGGGCTGCGATCAATGCGACCAACAGACATTTAAGTCTGGATGCTGGGATTTTATCACCAAGACTTCCCCAACAAACTGAGTGCTGCGATTCCTCCCGTATTTCACAACAACTTTCATGGAATTTCCGCCTGCTGTTGCTTTGTTTATTTCTCACCTGCTGGAGTCTGAGAACAACAATCATAACACAACAATCATGATAATAACATTTAACGACTCCCCAATGACCCAGTTAAAAGAAATTGGCTGTTGAGCTGAAGGTTTCCGCAGTTACCTGAATTTCAAGGCATTCTCACATTTACTTTGAATAATATTTAGAGTCAAAGTTTTGTAAAGTCAATTTCTAAATGCGAAAAATGGTCTTTTCCCAAAAACACATTCAAAATACAAACAACGGAAAATTTTATGGCGACAGGCGGCTTTGTCTTCCTCTCTTGGACTGTCCATTGATGGAGTTGTGTGCGCCTTGCGTGGCAGCAGCCCCCATTGGTGTTCGCGTGAATGCGCGTTATGAAAGGACCCACAAGAAGCCATGTCACAGACAGTGTCAGCTTCGTTTTGCAAGGAGTACAAGTTGTAACAGTCTTTGTACGACTTACCAAACAGTAGTTTCCACCTGGCTTTCGTTCAGCTGATGATAATCCAGCTGAGCGAAGAGAGGAAACAGCACCTGGATCCCGCCGATGGAGTGGATGGCGCTATGGATGGAGTGAGTCACTGTGGCTTTCACATCCTGGGAGGATAATTTAAAAAAAAAAACACTCAAAACACCTTGAAACCAGCTGAATATTAAACCCAGCACTGCATTGATTAATGAATCAGTACATGAACTAGGGGGAATGATGCGACTGACCTGTAGCATGAGGGCGTGCGGCGAGTGCACAAAGATGGAGGCGTTTTCCCGAGGTGAGGACTCCAGGCAGAGCTGGGCGTCGGTGGCCTTGGCGTTGTACGTGAAGGCGATGGAGCTGGCCAGTTTGCCGTCATACAACACCTGCTTGTGATGCTCGGCAAGGTGGATGTCGCTCTCTGACTTGAACTTGAAAGTGCTCTGTGACGAGAGAAAACGTGGAGTTTGAGTAACACTTCCAATTAGATCAAAATAAGAGAGTCGGATGTTATTGCTGGATTGGTTGTTGGTTTCCTTTGATGTGAGTCGTGGTGGTTTTTGTTTGAAGTTAGGTAGAAAATTACATGCAAAATTTGGGCTGTTCAAGCATCGTATACAGAGATCGGCAAGCAATTAGGAGTGCTCCGGTTAAAAGGTTCAGGGTTGCTTTTCACCAACGTGATTTCACTAATAAGAAATCACTCAAGACTTCAAAACATTTTCCTTTTATTTACCTTTTTCCTTTGGTGAAATGATTCTTCCATCCATTTTATTCCAAGCATGTTTTACGGCGCATTCACACTTAACTCGAAAATGGAAAAGTTCCAATTTCAGAGTGGGGGGTAAAAAAAAAATTCCTCTGAGTGTTGTTTAACAGGGAAATTTCCCACAAGCAAAGCAGTGAACTTCAGACAGCGTCCAGAAACAAATCTCACATCAGTCAGCGTTAAATGAGAAACACCGTTTTCCGTACCGCTTGGCACAGCTGCAAACATGGGCTCAAACTGGATATCAAAAGCTTGAAGCTAAATGCTAGCTGGCAACTTGATAGAGCAAGAAGGTTTCCCTGCGATCTGAAAGACCACCTTCCTGTTGCCTGTGGGTACCAACGATAGTAAAGGCAAAAAGCCTGCTGTAGATGACACAGAGAGCCTGGAGGCTTCTTTATTAGCGGTGACCAGAAAAACAAAAATATTTCTTCTATAGATTTTCCAACACTGTGTAACAGTGTCTTGATAGCGCAGTCGCTGACTTTCATTCGGGAGACAGCGGTTCAATTTCTGCCAGGAACTGATACAATCCAATCAGGGTTGTTGGTCATGACTCCAAATGCTTTGCTGCGGTTTCCTCCGACAGTCGGAAAAAAAAAACCACGTTCGAGCTCAACTGGTGTCTCTGTGAGTGTGTGTGTGTTTGTTGTTGTCTGCGTCTGCTCTGCCCTACAGTGAACGAGTGACCGTCGAGGGTCTTTAGCCCAAAAGCAGCTGGCAACAGCTCCTCCACCTCTGCGTATTCCCCAAATGGAAGAAGCAGTCTTAGAGATGAGTGAGTAAGTGTGAGAGTGATTGATTGAGTCACTGCAGCCCATCACGGTCTCAAGGGTGTTATCTCTTAATTATAACTTGATGAAAAAAAATATCCATTTAAGAGGGGGGGGGGGGAATGACTGACACTGAAAGCGCCACAACGCTTTGGAGAATGTATTTTTTTTGCCACTGATTAAAGTAGTCCCCTTCATTTCAATCACGACTTTTTTTTCCAATCAAGAAAATAACAGAAGGCAAGACTGTTTTGCTTTCTGGTGATGTGAACCATACTTGACACAATTAGCAGCTGAACAGGGGGAAATGAAGCATGGTGTTATATTTGATTTAAAAAAAAATAGCTTAAACTGAAATGAGAAAGCGAGGAATTTAATTAAATATGATGTAGAATTAAACAAGACCTTTTCCATAGACACATTTTATCTAGATTCACTGATTTCACGGTTATATGTCTTTTGCTCATACAAACATTTGTTGAGCGCCATTTTCTCATCAGTTATTTCCATAGTAAGAGTGAAACAAGAAGGGTTGTTGACCATCTTCAGATTTACCGTTGTGATGACGGTGGTTGCTTTCATACCACAAATGATTGTTAACCTGTATTAATTGACCAAATCACTCCAGCCTGTTCCAGGGAAGTTTTAGGCCAAGTCATTTCTCCAGGGACATGCTACAATAACAACGGCCTAACAATGTGAGTGATTTCTTCACTTATCAGTCTGTGATCGTTTTTAATCAGCTTTTAAGCATATTTGGCTTTTTGGGTTAAACTGTTTGTTGGGGAAGTGAAATAACGCCAGAGGGTCCAAAATTAGTGCCCCGGTGGGCCTTTCTGTGTGGAGTTTGCGTTGGTTGGATTCTCACAAGTACTCTTGTGTCCTACCACAGTCCAAAATACACGCTGATAGCATCAAGGGGTGCATCTAAAAATGTCAGTAGATTCAGGGGAGGGGGTACATGTTGTTGTGATTTTCTGTGTTTGCTAAGAAATAAACTGGCCTCCCTGCCACCACCCCGTGGGAAACCAGTTGAGTAAATCCGCTGGGCACAATGACAGCAGCATCTCCCTTCTCTTGTTTTTACATGTGAAAAACCTTAAGTTAATCGGCCCCTCAGTTTCTTTACAACTGAAATCACTACATAAATGAGAAGCCCGAGAAAACTGACAACTGAATCGTATTTCAATATAAATCCAGCAAATTCTCTAAATACTCCTCTGACCGTCGTCGTCCTTGAGCCCTTTCAGCTGAGCGAGAAACATTGTGATAACATTGAAGGTTCAACCTGAGAGGGGGACCGTGTCTCACATTTAATGTGTCACTTCTGGGTTGAGACTTCATTAAAGCCTCCCCACACATTCGTCTGGACACTGTGATGTCTGCATTAGAGTGAGACTCAGTCAGTCAGTCAGTAGCTCAGTAACACATTGATTATGGCTAACATAACAAATTGCTGATCAATACCAGACTAGTCCTAATTTACTCAATCAATTAGTTGTTGACAGATGAGCTGAATTAATCCGTCAATGCAGTGTGAACGGAATACGCTTAATACAAAAATCAATCCCTCTAATCAGAGGGGTTGAATTATTAATGGATTGGAGAAATGTTTTTCCTTTCCTCTCTGACTCATGTGCAGCAAATGGGAAAAGATTGGAAAAAATAAAACAGTAGCCGAGGTATAACAGTGAAGAACAATCTGCAGCTGTGGAAAAAAATACAGTGTGTTATGCAACACAAGCAAACAGGGTTCATGCACCTGCCTGAGAGGCATCTAAATCTGGGTTGCCTGTTTTTCAGTGAGGGAGTAAACGGATAACAAAGGTGAGCTGACTCAGGTTGTCAATTCGACAGTGATTGTGCTTTCTATTCAGAATGCCTCTCAAGTGCAGGATTTTAAGCAGAGAGCGCTGGATAAAAGAAACAAGCATGTTTCACTGAACGTTTCATGGCAACAATGCAGGGCATACTGCAAGGTTTCAGACACAAAACACAACGTTTCTTACCCTGCAACTTTCTCTGCTGAGTCTCAGAAATATATGAGGAGGTTGATCACTTTCCTTAATGATATTTACTGAAAAAATCAGTCAGAAATCAGTTTCCTCCTTCCAGCCAGAGTTTTATGAGAGGAGGTCCAGCAGCTGAGAGTTTTGAGCTGCATTTAATGGCATACCCCCCCCCCCCCATCAGTGGAGATGATAAAAAAGCATAAGAGATATTCTGTTCATCTGCTGTGATCCAGTTCACACAGCAACCATCATGCATCTCATCATGTAGTCTGTAACATCCTTCAAAAAGTTCCTACTCACAGAGCCCAAGTGACAAGAAATAACAAGCTCAAGTGCCCTGCACTTTTTGTGCGTGCCCCTCCGCAGTGTGAAAATAATGATCTCATGGGTTTTTGCCTATCAAGCCCTCTAGCGTGGCAGCATCACTCCACAAAGCAGCCAGTCATAAAGAAAAATTAGAGCACAGTTGCCGGCTTCCTCTCCCAGAGCCAAAAGGTTGTCGCAGACCAGAGGCGACGCTGGTGTTCCCTGATCGGGCGGACGCTTTAAGAGCCGGGTCGCTCGCTGGAAATGTGCAGCTCAAAACATGACAAAAAAAACAATAACAACCCGTCAAACAATCATGCTTCTTCCTGAAACTGAGTCAATTTTTTCATATCTTTTTTTCCACAATGGAAACACAGATTCCACAAGCTAAAAAATGTACAAAAATGCACAATAATTTATGGGAAGGAATACTGATCAGAAAGCACCGTCTCTCTGTAGCGCTCTCTCTCTCTTTCTCTCTCTGTCTCGCTCTCTCTCTCTCTCTCTCTCTCTGTTTCTCTCTCTCGCTCTCTCTCGATTGTCAACTATAAAAGTTGTTTTTTTTAAATACATTTGCTTCAACTGGTTCTTGGCAGTGTGCTGACTGTCCGATTTTCTGGTTTTTTTAGCATTGACTGTGCAGTCTAAAGTCTAAGTAGGTTTTCATTTCACTTTCACGGCATCGGCCCTTTGATCTCTGGTTCTTAACGAGAGGTTCCCGAACCCCCTTGGTTTGAGAGGGGAGGGGTACAGAATACAGGAAGAGCCTGAGGTTTTTCCTGCTCTGAGGTTTTTCTACATAACTTGCACAAGTTAAAAGTTAAAGAAATCCCCAATAAAGCACTTTCCAGAGTCTTGATCAGACTTGGGAACTACCCTCTGCCTTTATTTTAGAGGCTTGGTCTTTTGAACGTTGGTGAAAGTGGTTGTTTCTACAATTGTTTGGCTTCATTGTAAAATGGTTTGCAACACATTGCCTCAGAAAACTCTGATAAAATGTAGAAATACACAAGAATATGTGTATTTCTTGCTTAGAACTGCTCTAATTCCTGGATAAGGTCTGTGTGAGCTGCAGCTACATCGCTTGCGACCAAGATGTGAAGGACAACGGAGAGACAAAAGTTTGTCATTTTTCTTTTGTTCTATCAGTCCTCCAGACAGAGTTTGTAGCTTCCTGTTGGTAACTTTGCTCAGTGAGAGACATAAACTATTTATTCTCAAGTCTCGTTATGTGTCCCACTTTTAATCAGATGAAAACAACATCAAACAACATAACCTAATAATGTCAGGCCTTTGGTGTCTGATTGTTAATGAGGCAAACAAAATGTGTTTGATTGACGGGACCGAGCAGCTTCACCGCCATAAGAAAGTATCGGTAGGTGCATTGATTCCAGGGATGGTCGACTTCAATCATTGAGGGGGCAAAAAATAGTTTAATCCTTACGAGCAGAGGGTCACACTGCCATCAATCGCCTTCGCCACAAGGATCAATAAGAACTATGGCGATTCGTTCAATCAAAATCTGTCAGTTGACTCCATTGCTTCAACATTTCTGCATTTTCTATTTCCCAGTTTCATTTAAAATTTACACACCCCAGAGTTTCTGGTAACTGTGTGATAGAGATTTTATTTTAATTAAAAAAAAGAAAAAGCTTTTTGCATTTTTTGGGGAAAAATCACTTCCAAGAAATAGTTCTGCTTTTTATGCGGTGCACCGTGTTGCAATTCCTTGCACAGGACATCTCAGGACAACTATCGAGTAATGTTCCACATCAAACGCTGTGGCCGCTGCACGGAGGAATTGTTTGCTCTCTCTGAGAGCAAAAAAAAGAAAAGAAAGAAGGAGGCCCGGCATTGTGTAACTCCCTCAGCTTCTTCTAGGCCAACGTGTGGTGCATGCAGCACAGCACTGCTGGCACAAATTCAACGAGAGCTGATCTGCCTCATGTGGAACACATATGGTAGCAATGATAGAGGGCAGAGACAGAAATAACTCACAGTGCATCACATGAAAAGACATAACGTCATGGCATAATTGTTTTGACTAGTTCAGTGACTAATACTTGGTGTGTGGCGAATCTGTTGCTGGAGGTTGGTGTGACGGCTGTGACTTTTCGACTGCCGACCAGGCAATTACTGACAAAAAGGCTTTCCGAGACAGTACAGTGCTTGTTTAAACCGAGTGGATATAAAATTGTTCATGCTAAGGGTGGCAAGAAAACTGAAGGACTGCACGTTTTTGTTGTCAGTTTTCGGAAAAAAAGATAAAAGCTGTGAAACAGCAGTGACAGTCAGGATGTTTTCGCGCTGTCAGTCTCAGGCCCTGCCCCACACGGTTACAAAATTCAAACATTTTTACTAATGGCTTATCAGAAAAGGTTGCCATCCACTCAAAAAAATGCTGCAGTACATAAACAAGGCCTGTAGGTGGTGCATGTGCACAAAACTCAGCTAAAACCAAACATGAAAAACAAAACCTCCAGGAAGTAGCAGAATGAAATTAGCGTTAATGGAAAGATACTTCTGCTTCAGGTCATATTGGCGAGTTTGAAGCTACAAAAAAAGTACGTTTTTAACAAGGGGGACGCCGAGCCATTAAGTCAGCATTTTTACTTAAAACACTGCTTTCTCCTTTTGACGGAAACGGCGTCTCCAGGTGGACGAGGCGCCGATCCAATTAGGCTTCAGTGGCTTCAGTGTCTGCAGACCCAGCGCAACAACCTCAAGCAATCTCGGAATTGTTAGAAACGCTTCAAGTCATGAAGTTGGTCACGTATCGCAAAAGTTATTTGGTTGTAGCCTCGATGTGATAAACACAAGTCCATCTCGGGTCAGAGCCTGGTTTCACACACATACAGCAATATGAAAAAGAGCCCAAGGAACCGATCCGGCGAACCGGTCTGACAGATTTCCAGCCATAAATCATAACGCGCGGTTGGGGGGGGAATGGTAACCCTAGGCTGCAATAATCTCTGCATTTAAACTAAGTGCAGGAGTTACACTCAATACACAGCATGAGCGGAGGAAAGTATGTCAGACATCAAACATGGATGAGAGGACTGTAGATCAGAAAAAAACAAAATCATAAATCAGTGCAGATGTTGGTGCAGAGTTGAAGCTGATGTAAAGCGTGGCTGCACAACCAGATGTGATCCGCTGCACTCGGTCTCTTCCAGGCAGCTCCTAATTAAAAAAGACAAGCCTCTGGTCACCTGGACAGCACTCTCATTACAACAACCAATCAGCGAGACTGACAACTCACTGACCTTTCTCCTCTGTTCACCTGCTCGCCTCTATCACACTCGCCATTACAAACACTCGCTCACAGTTTCATCAGTTTCGGGTAATTGTCTCCCCGGGAAATGCTCTTCATTATTTCAAGAATTCTGAACAATCGCCGCGCTGTGTGCTACCGCGTGTTAATGGAGGGTCCGGAGGCGCAGTTAAGAAGGCAAACGGCAGGTCACCAGCCATCAGCGCAACGCAGCAAACAATGGCTTCACTCGAGGAATCCCCAGGAATCCATTGACCTGATTGAAATGACTGAAGCAGTGCAGGTTTAACTAAGTATGTCCCCTAATAACAACGGCTTCTTCTGCCTTTTGTGGCCGTAAAACGCCTCAAGAGGAAATAAACGATGCATTAAAAAAAAAAAAAGAGAGAAAAAGGCCAGAGATCTTCAGAGCAGCTTCAGACACCTTTGGTGTGAAAACCTGATCTGGTTGTTTCGTTTGACGGGTTGCAGCTTTTAACACTGTGAGGTAACATCAGCACTTTGTGAGGCATTGGAAGTGAGATGGTGCGAAGGGGAGAGGACTGAAAATAAACAGGCACAACCTGAGTTTTTAAAACAGACGGAGTATCTGAGAAAGAAACGTCAACAAAACTAATTCTAAAATTTGTATGCAACTGTATAAACGAGAAGGCCAAAAAATCGGCAGTCGAGCACAGGTGTTTTCCCAAACCTATGAAAAGACAGGATGTTACCCGACACCACTCGACCAAATGTCAACCAGAATGAGGAGGATCGTGTAAAAAGCACAAAGTGCAATCCTTATTCTGGAGTCTTATGAGTTCATCATTGCGGTAAAGTGCAGAAAGCCTGATAACAAACAGGAAGGACCAGGATTGTCCACCTTTTGTATAAAGACTTTGATTTTCAGGGTGATAGCCTCGATCAAACGTCGTTAAATGTCCTAAATAGTCAATATAATGCGAACACGGAACATGGCATTTTGAGAACAGTGACTTGTCCAGACAGAGCATGTGTGGTGTGTCGATGTAAGTTTAGAGCTATTTGCATGCGTTTTGCTTCTCATGCACGAAAGAAAACTTCCTGCTTCCTCAGATTTAGACATAAATATGCTTTTAAATGCTTAATCTTCCAGTAAAGACGTATTTCAACAGAGGAAGGAAGGAAGGATAACCACCCTGCATCCCTGCAAAATCCCCGCATCGATGTATCACAGTGTGAAATCAATAAAACTAATTAGCTTAAAGGAAACTCCAGAACAAAGCTAAATATTTTTGGCTACAACGATAAACATTTGCAGTAAAATCGCGTTCCGGGCAGGTCAGCATCTTTTTACATGCACATTCATCGTTTGGTTTTTAAGAGTGCGACACCTGCCGCAGCTGATATAAGTTGGCACAAGACTCTATCCCCTTCGGAGTGCCGGCTGCCTCCCTCTGTGTACTCCGCCATTATTCTCCAGAAGTAGGTAATTTATGCAGCCGTTTATCTGCGGGGAAAAAGCTGGATGGGGACACCAGGCTAAAGGGACCACGGCGAGGCAGCGCGACTCATTGATTTCACAGATGGATAGGTGATGCGGACTGCTTACATGTAACCTAATTTAGGCCCCATCAAGCACATACCTTATAGCCTGCCCCCAGCTGATGAATTGCAAATATCTGTGCGGGATTGAGGGCTTCGCTGAACACGTAGACAGCGCCGAGCTGCCCGCAGAAGACTCGGTTTGCATCCGCCGTCTCCGAGGACCCGAGGAAGCACTTATCATAACTCTGCAAGGGGGACAGAAAAAAAAGAAAGAAAGAAAAAAGCTTCATCATTTGGTACTTTGGGACTAGAGAAAACAAAATCACACAGCTGTGTGAGACAGAGGGCAACAAGTGAAATGTGGCTGCTTTTTTTTATCTTATGACCCAGAAATTTAGAGCAGCTACAACACGCTCCCGAGCTGTTTCGCTGCTAACCTCGACAACTCCCTGATGCAAGGAATTTCCGAAACACGCGCAAAGATATGAAACCTCAATATAACCTCTGTGATATCGAGAACATGTGCTTTAGCTGCACCCAGAATAAAATTAATCGCTGCTTTATAACAGCACCTGCAGCAAATGCTTCAACGGCTACTCCTATACAGGAAGTGCTGAGTTTTTAAGGAATTTAAAACCTTTCTAGATTCAGCCTGATCTTTACTTTTTCGGAAACTAACTTTCACACTTGTGAAAAAAGTTAAGACAACAGGGCAGGTGAATTTTCAACTAAATTCATTAAAATGCACTCACTGAAACCAATTTATTACCCAGACTTGTTGCTTCGGTCTGCTTTTTAGTGCGAGTAATAAGTCCCACATCATTTTCTATTCTTTTAATGTGCACCTGAAATTTTTTTTTAAGGCTACAGGGGGGGGGGAATGAATAAAAACGGAACAATTTTAAGCTCAGATTTGAAATCTGAGCGAAATATTATTGAAAAAGAAACAAAAACTGGTGCTGGATGCAAGACATTTAGTCAAAGAACAGCAGTCTGTATGCAAACATTAAAGCTTTTTCACAATATACAAAATGAAATGATGTGAATTTATTTCATGTAATATATAAAAGGAGAGCAGAGGGATCCATACACTGTATTTTGTTCACATGTGACAGTAATGCGGTGATGGTGTGACAATATGCAGAGTCATTCGGGATATCTTTGCATTTCTCGCTCCCGTTTTGAATAATATAATATCACTATTCTTCTTGTGCATTTTTCGCACAGAGACTGTGAAGTCTGGAAGCTGCATCACATGAAAAAATTTAAATAAAATCACATCCTCTTCAGAAAAATGGTCCCTCAGAAGGAAATGTTGCTTCATCTGTGGGGAAAAGAAATCCTCCACCAAAACTTTGTCATCCTAAATGAGCGAAAAAAAGAAGTGGAATATTCATATCGAAATTTATGCTCAGCAGCGTGAGGCCCACTTTTATCAACGTGTCTCATTCCTGCAGGTGGGAATTCAAAGTTCAATGTTTTAGTCAGTCATAAAAAGCCATGCGCAGTTACAGGCTTCATTTTGGCTCAAACATGCAAATGTACAGTCACAGCACCACTCACTCTGCATTTTAAGTGAGAAAAGCTTCTCCCTAATAGAGTCTACAGTCGATGTGCCCTAAACTAAAGGAGGCTGCTCCTATTTAGCCATTTTTCAGTGTGTGCAAAGAAGCCTGTTCGCCAACAGTTTTAAATTCCACCTTCCAACATCTGCTGCAGCACAACTGTGTTACAAATGAATGTTCACATCACCATTAAAATTCAAGGCATATTTTTTCTGAGAGAGGATGCTGGTGAGTTAAGGCTCATCTCCCACAATGCGCCCCCCCCCCGCCCCCCCTTCTTTCCGCTCAAAAATTATCCGGCAATGTGCAACATTGAAGCAGCAGCGGGAGCCGCTCCTCTGCCAACAAACATCTCGACGCCAAGCGACTCACATCGTTGGTGTTGACGTGCCAAGCCATGTCGCCGTAGGAGACGAGCTGACCGTTGACGTAGCAGCGGATCTCGCTGTTCCTCCAGCGGCTGTAGATGTGGACGATGCTGATCATGTACCACTGAGGGCGAGAAGAGTCAGATGAGAGAGATTCACTTGGTGGTGTTTAACCTACCGAGGGCACATCTCCGCTTTCAGACATGCATTCATTTTCTGCTTTTGATGATAGATATTCAGATGAGCTCGGAGCATCAGTGAGGACTGCTCACTGACATTTGGATTCGTACAATGAAAGACAATAGATAACAGACCTGAAGAATGGCTGAGAGAAACAATGGCGTCGCATTTCAAACAGAAACCTGCATCACATTCTTGTTTATTCAGGGTTCATACACAAAATATAGTGACACAAATGACGACTGATTAATGAAAATAAAATGTCCTCTCAAGCAGAAACAAAATTTTATTAAATACCAGAAAAAAGAAGCTTGGAACTTAGTGTTTGCAAACAACTTAAACTTTACTTTGATCTTTCAAAAATGTTGCGCTAAAAGAAATGTCAGGGTAAAATTAAGTGTCCAGTGAACACGTTATCACAGATGACATGAGACGTAATCTATAAACCAGCTGTGGCTCAGGAGGCGGAGTCGGCCGTCCTTTCGTCTGTAAGAGTGTTTGTATGCTAAACACTGAACATCTGTGTGCTCCCAATTTTGCGAGCACATTCAACAGCAGTTCAGTTCAGTTAGTTCGGTCTGTTTTACACCAACTTCTGTATCTGTGGACCAAACTGCACGAACTGATGGCACTCATGTTTCCATAGCGACAGCATGAGGACACGCTGTCACCATGTAAACGGGATGTTCAAAGTGTGAAAGCACCCGGATGGTGCGTTTTCAGATAAGGAAAGACTGACAACACGAGATAGAAGAACATTTAATTTACCATAATAAATATAGAAATGATCCACCACCAGTGTAGAAACTGATTTGGCATTTGGTGAATTTATTCACTAATAATGATAAGAATCACTGGAAAAATGACTTCCATTTATGTCCCTATCACAGGAAATCTGAACTATCCGCTGTCTGTTTAATTTTACTATCTGCATAATGAGAAATGTGTGAGTTCCTTCATAATTTTCTCTTCGTTTGGGATCATGAAGTCAAGAATAAATGCAACGCAACAAAAGAAAGAGTCCACCTCCTGCTGCAGACTGCCGTGACGACGCACCGCAGGATGGATGCGTCTGAAAATGCAGCTCATAGTTTGAACGCGAGGTACGATCAGGCTGGCATAACCACTTACAGCGGTCGGAAATGGGCTGTCCATATCTGGGGCGACTGTGTGCCCACTATTTATTGGTTTGACCCGAGAAGGGCATCGTGAGCAGGCTAATAGAATTACAGCTGTCTACACACAAAGCTGGGGACACTTAAAAGAGGATTCATGGCTGAGGGGACAAGAGCAGGCTGCCTGGAGATAATTTAAACCTGCACTTATCCACAGATGTCTGAACCCAGAATCAATTAAAAACTTAATTTAACACGCTCCGTCTTCGAGCAGCTTCCACCGAACAATACCTGCACGGCGGCACTTGTGAGATGAATAGTGGCTCCCAGGTGTTCTGTGCATTAAGTCTCTAATTGTTTGAAGCGTGTTTTCAGACAGTTTTTTGCTCCTCTGCTGGGACGCAGTGTACTACACTAACACCACACGCTAAATTAGGTTTGATTTTCTCATCTTCATTTACATCCAATTACACCTGTGAAACTTCTCAGGGGGGCTCAAACAGAGCTCATCTATATGTAGACATACACTTTACACATGTAAACTCCAGTGGGCAAAAAAACAGAATGTGGATATGACTGTCAAAGAAAATGTCATGAAATATGAGATGTACAACAAACAATGATAAAAAACCTGTCATTTCTTTTTCCATGCTTGTTTTCCGTGAGGTTTTTTTTCCAACCTGTCTCTAAAAAACTTCTCAGCAGCAATATTTTCATGTTACAAAACTTTAAAACATCCCAAATTTTGAAGTACACATGGTTCCGAATGCAGATTTTCTTTATATAGTAGAGATCAGTCTTCGCTGTATGTTGAGTGCTGGGTGTTCAAACACATTTTCAGATTCAAGAGTCTTGCATGTGACATATTTATACACATAAGTTTTATGTGATAACTGTTTGAGGAGGAGAGACGCAAACAATACCTTTGTATAATGGAATTATTCAAATCAAGTTAGTAGCAGAAATAGTTAGAGAAGAGGCGGTAAATTATGATGCAAGGAGCGTACCATTGAAAAGCCATGTGGGGCAAATCTGGATACAGATTCAAAGATTCTTCATGGTTTCTTTAAGAAAATTATTTAGTTTCTCTTTGTTTGAAAATATGAATTTATGTAGGCGTCTGAATTAAACCATAATTTCATCTATTAAAGAGTTTGCATGAATGAAATACTATGAATCTATGAAGTGTGACCACTGTGGGAAGTACAAACACAATGGGCTGAAAAACTGGGGCTCCAACGAGCTTTAACAGGCCTGAACGGGCTGTCGAGGGGTTTCGAGGGGTCCCATTTGGATGAACATGCTCCTGCTGTCCTGCGAGAGGAGCTCAACAACATCCCTCTCCTCCGTGTCGGAGATCTTAACCACGACTCCGGGCTAACCGACATCACCAACCAACTGAAGCTTGAGGTGAGATCTGAATGAAGAGTTCGTGCAGCCACAGAATCCTCTTACCTTCCTGGGCTGAAAATCATACTTCACGCAGTGCTGGAATCCTTTTCCCTTCGACTTAAGCGACGTCACAATCAGGCAGTTCCCCACAAAGTGCGCGGAGTAGCCAATGCCCTTGCTGGTGCGAAAGCTGTAAACATAAAGGCGTGTGCGACACATCATGGAGTGCTCACTTGACGGGGCAACCCTGATTCATCCATCAGCAGGCAGCGAGTAATACATAATCACAGGCCAAATGGTGCGGTGATGCATTCAGCATTTCTGACACTGTATAGATTGCTTGGTGTGTTTTTCACATTAGGTTACGACACTCTGCAAAGACGATAAATACACTCAATAGAGGAGCTCGACGGTAATATGTGTGAGAACAACATAATGTTAAGAAGTTTGCAGTACTTAATGTCTGTAAATGCTCAGACTTCTCTAGAAAATATGAAGCGAGAGGCAGAAATAAGCTGCAGTATGACTACGGTGATTACAAGTATCACAGACATGGAAATAACTACAAAGCCACCTGGTGATGACCGTGCTTTAGCGATGCTCTCAGAATCTCTAATCCCCTCAACTCTGATCTTTTTGATGCCAGCGCTGAGGAAATGTAACCGCTATAACAATATGAGCGGGCTCTATACAGCCCACACACTCTGCGCACACACAGAAAAAGCGTGCGGCTCCACAATAGTTCTCCGTTCGCTCCCCGACTCGGACTGAACATCTTTTTTTCGCCGCTGACACATACTCAATACACTCCCACCGCCGTGAGCTCTACAGCAGTCTTCCATCTTCAAAGACCCCCACCGCCACGACCCACCGGGATCATCTAAAACAAACAGGCCTCTTTGTTATGGCAGATAAAGAGGGTATGGGCCTTTACATTGTGGGGTGGAGGCAGGGTCACCGAGATATATGGCACCACACCTCGCCTTTGCTGAACCAGCCAAGATGCTTCGGTGGACAAGCCGGGCTCAATTCTGAAGATACAATCCTTTTCTTGTGGTTGTTGTTGTGTACATGTCTTGCCGCTAAGCTGCCAGACACTCGGGGCAATGCATAAACAGGATTAGCTTGTCATATCTCACCTTTTTTGGGGGGGGGGGGAGGGGTGTGTGAGTGTGAGTGCAGAATAGCTGCCACGGGAATAGCAACATCTTAGGCCAACTATTCTTTTTGATGTCACACATCAGAGAAGGAGAGCAGAATTTCTCCTCACTCGGACTGTTAGATCCAGGTGAAATAATGGCGTCCCTCCAATAACAAACAAATTAACTGCTCCACCAAACTGCCGTCGCTCTTCATCTTTTTCATTCGGCCTGTCTTTTCATGCCCCCCCCACACACACACACACAGTTCTTTTTATGTGTCCCGTCGTATTGTGTGATTTCCTCCCTCTCATTACCAGGAAGTGTTGCGGCCCAACATCACTGCACTTTTGGGTTATTGATTTTAACACTAATTACCCACAAGCGCCTGCAAGAGCTGGTATGCGAGCCTTCTGTGGCAGATATTCAAATCTAAATTAATAACTCCAGAGCGAGTCCCACTGCAGCCATCTACCTCCCTCGTAGATTACTGCTGTAGTTCACGCCTCCACGGGTTCTAATCTTAATAATCTCCCCTAATTCCCTGTTGTCCATTACAATCCGCGAATATGATATGGAAAATGGAGCCCTCTTTCACAGGCCACATAACGGCCTTTTCGCCAGTGTGTTAGAAAAAAAAAAATAGTGTCTGAAAAACTAGTGTAACCTTGAGAAACAAGTTTTCAGCGGTAATCTTCTTAGGGGGAGAGAATCACTGTAGGTTACGCAGCATCAGGCGGCACGCGGCTCCGTCAATAAACCTCCCGATAGCTTTATAGGTCTCTGCAGAGAGTGCGTGATTTCTAATACAAAGATAAAGCAATTAGATTGATAAAACACAGGAAAGTGTAATTTTCTTTCTCTCCAGCGAGAGACACGGGACGTAAATATAAACACGGCGCTGGCGTGTACACGTGATTGTGTGCTCACCAGTACAGATATGGCTTGTCCTTGTCAACGTTGATGTTATTCAAGGGATCCATTCTGAACCAGGTGTTGAATGTAAACCCACTCTGATAAGGCCACTTAGCAATGGGAGGTAAAGCAATTGCCTGTGAAGGGAAACAGCAGAAAGGAATATCACATTTGTGAGAAGCAGCTCTTGAAGAAGCTGTTGTTTCTCCCGCCGGAGTCACGTCTGTTGGTCGGTGAGGGTAAAAAAATAAGTCCAATACATATTTTATAAGGCAATATATCTGTGCAAGTTTACCCACTAATCTTTAATGGAGTAGATATAAACAACTCTTTAACTGTCGGGGGGAAAAATGCATTTAATGACATTACTGTAATGACTCATTTACTTGTTTTAATCAGCAACCTGCAGTTTGTTGATTAAAAATGCAGAGAGCCAGAGAGAAAATTTACCCTGGATGTCTGACCTTGCAATATGTAACAGTTAATGAGGAAAACAACAGGTAATTTACAAAATATCTTGTTTTAAAGTAAGTATATTGTGGTGACATACACATCAAATCTGTATTCAAATTAGATTTTAATTATACAAATGCCAGAAAGCATCAGAAAATGAGCTTGTTTTTAATACAGAGCACAAGAAACAAATAAGTGGTTCCTTATTGTAACAAAGCTTTTGAACCGTAACTCATGATGTTAGAAGACTTCCTTGAATTTAGAGGAAAAATGCATTTGTGGGATGAGCTGAGTTTGCCAAACTCGTGGAGAAGCGTCGTTTACAACACATAACTGCATCGACCAAATACAAACTTCCTCCTTTTTGTTGTTCTGTTTGTGTCTATGTGGCTTGTACTTCTGCTCCACTCAGCTGTTAAACACCAGAATTTGTTGTTGCAGTGTCATTATTGTGCAGTTTAACTTAATGACTCAGGGAAGATCTGCAAAACTGCTATTTTCTACTCAGGATTAAAAAGTGAGGCTTACTGCTGCGCTGCGACCAGGGAAGTTGAAGAAGGCATCTGGACCGTGTCTCTGGGGCATCTGATTCAGCACCGACAACATTTTGACTGCATGCTTGGGCTGCACAGATGGCGGAGATAAAAAAGACTATTAACAAGACAGTGAAGGCTTTCTCGGGGACAGGCTGGACTGCAGACACTCAATATCTTGTCAGTTACCTCATTCATTCATTCAGTAGATAGTCAATTACAGAACAAGCCCCCAAAACAGATCTGAGCTGATGGTCTCCGGAGGCGACGGTGTCAAACCGTCACACATTTGTGTCCCGAGTCTGTGCAGCCTCGTGGTGGTATCACTTACCCAGACACCTCCTTCCCCACGTAGCATGCTGAAGAGCAGCTTCAGTTCCTTCACTGTGATGCTGTAGCTGGCCAGCACCCCAAGCATATCCACCAGCAAGTCTTCAGGCGCAGGAGGACGCGGCAGCCGAGTGCGTCGAGGCAGAGGAGGAAGTGAAAGGAGGAGAGCATAATTAGGAGCAGCTCTATTTTCCAGACGCTATCATTTGTTTACGCTGCAAAACACTGCAAAGCTTTCATACGCTTCCATTTATGAGATAATGGACACAGTTTCACTTTACTCCACAGTTTATTGTCAGTGACATCTCGTCGCATTTAATACAGAAACTCTTCGACTGCAATTACACAGAAAATGATCAAATCGGAGTGGTGTCAATGTCGTCCACTTTAGAAACTGTAGACGGAGAAGTTGCAGACAGAATAATGCATTGAAACACCAAATTATACGGAGCAGTTCTGCAATTCTGCATTGATCAGCACGTGAGACCCCGACGGCTTCAGCAGACAGCAGCATAGAAATTGGCAGATGGACAGACAGGACGGAGGGGGGAGGGATTTCAAAAGGGAAAACAGCAAAAAACTAAAGTTAATGTCTGACTTCAAAAATTTAAAAACATTGTTCCACCAGCTGCAACAGAATTCAATGCATTTCTGTGCTTTATCCAGATAGGAATTAGGTCCTATTAATGTATATGGAATATGTCTTTAATCACGCTGCAGCACAAAACAGGCGGTATGCTGAAGCAGAGAGATCTTCTAAACTCGTGTAATATTCTGGATAAATTAAAGTATTTTATAACAGTAAAGAAATGAAAAATTTATATTTTACTCTCTGAATTCATGAAGTCTGAGATAACAAGTTTTGGAAGCAACTGAAACCCCAAAGAATGCATCTAATTACTGACAAGAATAAGTTATGACATTAATAAAAGCTCAAAAACAAAACCAATTTAACAAGCTCATTTTCTTTTGATTTGCTGCTCGTCTTTTATATTGATGTTATCAAAACGTTTGAATATATAATTTTACGGGCGCTGCCTTGCTGAACTTTTTAGTTTTTGCATGCTAGATGAATTGTATGACTCTTGATTTCAATTAAAGTGGATTTTTAATGAAGGAATGTTGTGGAAAAGTAACTTTGATTCTGACAAAGTAAGAACTTCTTTTGTCTATTGCGCACAACGACCAGAGCAGAACCTGTTCTGTTGCATAACAAGGAGTTAAACAAAGAGGAAATACTTCATGTGCTTGCAGGTTATTATCATAATCTAAAACTAACATGTCACTCGTGGCTGCTCACACTTAACAAGAATAAAGTCCTTGTCGCACCTGCAATCATGTCCTCCACCGAGCTCATTTTGAGCAGCACTTGCTGGATGAGGCCCACCTCCGTGCTCGTCTGCAGGTTTCTCACACTTTTTCGGAGGATGGCGGTGAACATGCTCCAGATTTCCGCCTGGCAGGTGACGTCACAGTTCTCCAAGAGCTCCGCCATGCAGCCGATGCTCTCGGCGTCCTGGATGATGAAGTTTGTCTCCAGATCGAACTCGCCACCCACCAACTGCAAAACAAGGTGAGGCATGAGGGAGATGTGAGGGCAATAAAAAGGAAATTGATGTCTCTGTTCGTCTCTCTCATAGAAGGAAGAGAATTGGTCTTGATACTATGATAAAAACTGGAAAAATATCAAAATGAGTCCGATTTATCTCCATATCAAAATTCAAAGCGACCTGAAAACAAAGCTTGTTGGGATCCGCGACATTTCCTAATCAGAGTTCCTGCTAACCGGGGGATCGAACCCCCCCCGCCCCCCCCATGTCCATCTCAGAGGGCAGTTCTTTAATGGTTGGGGGGGGGCTGGTCAGCGCTTAAAGAAACAGGTGAAGATTTGGATCAGAATTTAAGCACCCGTGAAAACACCCAGCATAATTTTCTTTTAATGAAAAGAGGAGGGAAGCAGAGTCCCCATCGCCGCCGTGGAGGCCCTCAAGTCACAAATAATAATCACTATTAGGGAAGCAGAAAACAACAATCAATAATGTCATTCTTCAAGTCCAAAAAGCATGAAATTAGCCCCTGAAAGTACAGCATGGCGCACACACACACACACACACACACACACACACACACACACACACACACACACACACACACACACACACACAC
>JASSRZ010000016.1:15058712-15118733 GCA_032164315.1 Malacoctenus gilli
GCGTGCGTGCGTGCGTGCGTGCGTGCGTGCGTGCGTGCGTGCGTGCGTGCGTGCGTGCGTGCGTGCGTGCGTGCGACAAGAAAATGGCCTTTGGATTCAGTTGGTATCTTGGTTAAACTGTCAGGAGTATGTGGTTGATTTCTTTCAAGAGGCACAAAAAAGGGAACAGAACTTCTTTCTCCAGTTTCTTTTGAAAGGTTGTGGAGATGTGGTGTGGATGAACATCTCTATTTAATGGCCCTCTTTCATTAGTGCACGGTCAGCTCCACACGGTTTCCAGGAAGATTAGGTGAAAATAGGTTTAACGATACTGCATCAATATGTCTACTGATTTCAACCTGACACATGGAGAGTCTCCTTTCCTTCACTGAAAATCACACTCAGCCTTACAGCAAAACAGCCACCTGGTATGTCTGAATGAGTAAACTCATACCGCACACACACTCCACGTGGGTAAAGTGTAGCAATATATTTGCGATGAGGGTTGGTGAGAAGTGCAATTATTTTTACCAGCAGTGGTGATAAAATTCAGAATCAATGTGCTTTTAAAATGCGATTAAATTCGGTATATCCACAAATTGACATTTAGGTTGCCGGGAAAAATTCCAATTGAAGATATTATTACAGCCACAGTACCGATATTAGCAAGTAAATGATAGATGCATTTATTCACAGCGGCTAAACGCCGCCGCTGTTTGACTGCATTTAAACAGAGATTAGAGTAAACCTCCCAGTAAGCACTGGGAGGCCTGAAGTGAACGTGACCGGCATTAATGAGTTACTCTCTGCAGCGATCAGACGGTGATTGAGACGTCAGGAGGGCCCAGAGTATTGTTTGCGGAAACACTGCTAAAGATCTGAAGATTACAGTGTTTACGCCTCGCTGAATGGAGCGCCGGCAGCATACCGATGTGGCTAACAAGGCCCCAGGAAACTCCAGATGAAAAGGTGTTTTATAATCATTCAGTCGAACGGGGGAGTCTATACGCTGGCATGCTGGAACTCCTCACTGCTAACAAAGCCCCGTTGTGTTTCTTGCCGTCTTCTAAATTTTTGGGAAGAACAGACCGGATTTATCATCTTTTTACAAACATCTGCTTGTCAGTTCCACATTAACTTGGTCTTCACACCCTCTGATCATCGTCTGAGCTGAGTCACAGTACATTTATAACCCATAAACTGACACGCCAAGATTTATTGTTTTAATTTCTGGCTACATGCAGAGAATCAAAGAGAGAAAAAAGAATCAAAGATAAGAAAACGCAACTTTAAGACAAAAACTGTCATATCTTCTTCAAGTACAATAAGCTTACTGAAATATGCAATTAAACAGAAACGGTCTCATTTTTCCGTAGTTTGGTCTATGTGGAACTAAATCGACAACAAATTGTTCCTGACAGCTAATTAAAATTTATGTAAACTACATTTCTCAGTGTTTATTGCAAGCAAGTCTCTTATTTCTCCCTGTCTCGATTCAACGTAAAGTCAAAGAGAGCAATCTAAAAAAAACTACAACGTATTCCTGCGACCATTAATCGCCAAATGTCATCTCACCAGTGGTCAGTTAAATTATTATCACATTCAAAAATAAGGCGTTTCCAGCCACCGCATTCTCCAATTCTTGGAGGCTGGAATCTCTCGCTTGTGTTTCAAAGTTGTGCGACTGTCTGGTGTTTTTGTTTCCGATACTTGCTGTCTTTAACAGCCTGACATTGATTCAATGCATCTATTTAAGTGCAGAACTTTTGCTCAGACTCAAGGATGCCGCACCTTTGTAATCTGTCGCCAACTTCATCAGGTCTCCGAACACAATTCAGGCTCCTTGCTGGTGTTGAGATCTCGTACTTTATCCTCGAGCAAAAGCCGAGAAAGTCGAAATTAGCATTCGGGAACAGTTGGAGACTTTGAGGCCATTTTCGGGAAATCGCTTATTTTGAGAAGTTCACCTGGTCTGAAAAGTGGATCCCCGGTTATATCTGTGTTAGTTTCACAGTCTTATGACCGCTGGGTTGTATCACTTTCGAGTGGAAAATGGAGGTCGAAGCAGGGAGTGTTTTCCACCAGAATAAATCTCACTCCAAAGAAACGGGAATCAGTGGAGCACAGCGGGGGCACAGAGAGACAAGAACTGGTGCAGACTCGCCTAATAGTGCGAAAGTGTTGGACATCTTAATGTCAAATTACATCCTTTTTAATGTGTCTTACTTTATTATAAGTAGGTTTAAAGACTGTGCTCGAGGTGAATATGAGTTATATCCTTATTAGTATGAACCGGAGTCTCAGCCTGTATTAAAATATATTGAGGATACACCCACAGAGAGGTGACAGAGCAACGCAAACTCTTTGAGGATGGCTACAGGCAAAGGCGACGGATGAGAACGATTTGTGAGGAACACCAGTTTTCATCAGTTTTGGGCGGCCACTTTTTCAAACAACCGCTTCATATCTGCACGCTGAAACAATCAAGCGCACAATTGTTCCTCTTTTCAGAGCTGCCACACAGTCAGAGTGAGCCGCAGCTGAGTAAAACCGACATCCCACAGCAATGAGAAAACAGACTTGGCGCGCGAATCGTTTCTGAAGTCTGACCTAAGAATAAGAGGCAGCGGAAGACACCTACATTGTGCACGTTCGCGGGTAAAGTGGAAATCGAGCTGGCAGAGAGTAACACAAGCCAATATGTTTACTGAGAGGATTTCATTAAAAGTGCGGCAGGCAACAGACACAGAAGAATAACGGCAGCCGTACTGAACTCAATGCTACTGACAGATCAGCGTACTCTCGCTGAGGCTGAAAATAACACTCGCAGTCAGAAGCAGGAGGCCGGACAACAAAGATTGTATTTATAGACATCGTGTATTTCTCTGTCACACTTCACACTCTTGAAAATAACTCACACTGCGATGTTTTCTGTGACCTCTTTCATTGAGTCATAAGAAAGATTAAGAATTGCTCTCAACAGCTTAGCTGAGCGAGTGATCTCTGGGGAGAATAATCTGATTATTGAAGAAGCTTTAACTTTGGCCAAATAGGTTGATTGATCACAAGGACTAACAAGAATTTATGTTTTGTTTGTGTGTCGCTGGCATGGCGAGTTTCTCACTCATAATCACTTGATGGTTTATCAAACAGCTCGGTCAGATGAACTCATTTTGAATCACACTTTTCATTTCAGGATTTTAAGAGTCAGTGGTGTCTTTGAAGTCATATTTTGGACATTTGTGAGGCTGTTTTGGATGATTTCTTTGATCTTGGAAAACTTTACTGCGGTGGTAATCAGTCCCCTCTCACAGCAAGAGACAACTCCAGGTTCGATGCCTGGATCGAGACCTTTAAATGTAAGGCGCATTTCAGTGTCAGGCCTGTGATAGACTGCTCTGTGCATCCTGCCTTGTTCCCCTGCATTGACTATAAGCTACATTTCCTCATCCCAGTCTATCTCTATTCAGGATCGCGCATATACGTAAATTTGTTCTCGTCATGTCCAAAATGCATTCTTTTCCCTGTTCAACCACCACCTAAATTATGACTGAGGTAAAGGTTTTAAACAGGGTTTGAGTTAGTGGTGGATCCTTCTTTATGATGGGAGAAGCCATCATGCGTATAAATCTGAGCCACTTTCACAGATCGCCGCATGTCCTCATCAGATCTATCGCTCATCTCTTTTTCTGCGCTCTAAAAGAATGACCGCATCCCACCATGCATCACGGGCGCCTCGTATGTCTCCTCTCATCTTAATCCAGCCAGTGTACAGCTGTATTAAATGACCGAGTGTTTCCTCCCCGACACGACATTAGCAATATATGTCATTTCATTTCAGAGGACGGAATAACACGGTTTGGCCGTAATAGCCAATTTGTCCAGGGACAGGGGGGAAAAAAGCATCTAACTGAAAGAACATTGAACAAAGCTGCAGTCAAACACACACTGTACTCTGACATCCCTCCCTGGAAAACACGTGTGTCCCCCAAAACTCTCTCATGCACACGAGATTGCATTTATTAGTTCATAACTTCGCTGTTTACCTTTTCTCTGCCCTGGAAAGCTGCTCCATATATTTTAGCCCTTGAGTAAATTATATCAAATCACCAACACTTTCACAAAGCAGGCATTTGAGAGGAAGGAAAATGTGTGAAACCAAAAAAAAGACCTCAGAGGAAAAGAAACATGACCTGAATTTTAAAAGCTGTTTTTTGCCGTCAAGTGTTTGAGACCCTCAACATGAAAAAAGATTTGGATTCAGGTGGCTTTCTAAGTTTTTCAGTAAACAAATTGAACAGAAAATCGAATGTAGAGGGGTTAGATGACGGCGCTCTGATTAGCTTTTGCTGAGGCCATCAATTCCCAAACACAAAAAAGCAACGAGCCAATTGAAAACAATTTAGAAAATCTTGAACTTACGGGAAAGAGTTTAATCCTTCAATTGTGTCTGCCACTGAATTTCCTCATCTCTCTGTGCTGTACCAGAGTCAGTTTTGCAAGTTGGACTTTAGGGTCAGATGAAGACATAATGGTACCTTCGCAATTCGGCTACTTTTTTAATAGAAATAGATCCCTGCATGTCAATAGGTGTAATTAGAGAAACCTCAATCACAAAATTCAACTTTTGTTCGAGCAATTTGTTTCCTTCAACAGTCTCGAACGTGCTTTTCTAAAGAAATACTCGGAGCCCCCTGACCTTCGTCTGACCTTTAGTTGGCTGAATTATTACAGTGAAGCCAGACACAAGTCGAAACATCCTCTCCCACCAAATAAATAAGCAGGAGCCTTCAGTGTAAAAACACTGAGCAGATTTTCGTTCCTGCTCTCAATCCTTGAAGGGTTTTAAGTCTGTTTTTCTTTGACCGAGGCAAGCCTAAGGCCCACCCGTGATGTCTTGCACCACCACGTTGGGGACCACTGTAGGCTACTTTTTGTAAAGTGATCTTTCACGCCTCATTATCAGTATCTTCAGAGCTCACTCGGGCAGCAGCCCACACTCTGGGATCCACTGGTTTGGGCTTTTTGGTGCATCGCTTGCATGCTTTTCCCGGGTGTACATGACTTTTCATGTGTGCTATCTCAAATAACGCTTGTTCGGTTAGGGAAGATCTCTTGTATATCTACAGTGCTGTTTGTTTGCTCAAGCTTCAGCGTAAATTTCAAGCATACCTCTTTTCGATGGGAACGCAAAGTGGGAATGCTGCTATTCCTTATTTAACTCGAACAATAAAAACATTTGCGTCCCTAAACCTTCGCAAAGTATTTGAAGGTCGGTGATGCTGCAAGAAGAGAGAAAGAAAAGCCACACAGTTTCCTGAGTGGTTCCCTCCGCGAGAGGCGCGATCTGGATAATGTTCACATCCAAAAAGCCAGGAGGATAAAAATAAATAAAAAGTTTGAAGGTGAAACTACAAGAGTGAACAAAAGAAGAAGACAGAAAATAACAGCCTCCCTTTCAGAGTATGATGTCGAACCGTGCCCTGAGAAATTAAAATAAATTCTCTCCATTCAGAGCTCCACTTAAAGATCATCAAGAAATATTAACCTTGGAAATAATCGAGACGGGCTTTAAGGGCAGAGCGGTGAGGTCTTGAAAGGTTCCCTCCACATGGAGACTATGAAGTAACTGATTACTGCAGTGATGAGGAGGCAGTTGAACAGTGAGACTCCCCTGGCTGCTCCCCTTGACATCAGCTGCCTGTCTTGATTTCAGCACCGAGGACAGCTCCCTTCTGGAGGAGAGTCAGCGACAGACTTCAGACGCGCCATACGGGAAGGTCCGCACGCCTTAAGTGAAACTGACAGGTTTAGCTTTGTAACACGGAGTTCCTCACTTCTCATGGATCCATGAATGTGTAAAACGCTTTCATGCCGTGTCGCTGCCGTCTAGCCTGTCTTCCTCAGCCCAGTGCCAGACCCCGTCGTGTGGAGGAGCCAATGAAACGCAGGGCTGAGGTCTTTCATCTGCGGCCAGTCTTCAACTTTAAAGCGAGCCTGACTGATACCAACTAAAACGTGGATCAAAGCCCAATGATGCAGCCCTGTTCGCACGTGATCGGCACTTAAGGAAAAAGGGCCCAGACTACTTTGCCTTTATGGACTTTTCCTAATTAATCACACCTTTTAACTGGACACACTTAGTGGGGCAGTTAGTCAGAAAGCAGCCTGAGTCCAGGGGGAAAAAAATAAAACTATAAGCCACCCTGGGTTTTTTTCCCCCCATATCTCATATTCGCAGCTTACTGTGTGGCAACACAGGCCTGTTTACTATTCTGGTGGCTTGTATCATGTGGTCGCTCCTCTAATCCCTTGAAATGCCTGGAATTGTCAAACAGGAGAAGTGCTCACCTCTCCAGAGGGGGAGAGGAAGAAAATTAAAAGGCAATCTTGCAGGAAATAAATCTCACAAAAGGAGAAAAAAATAAAAAAGCTTGTGGTGTGTGAAGACAGCAACCAGGAAAAAAAAACCTAAGTGACTGAGTCATAAAACAGACATCATTCCAGTCTGAGTCATAAGGCAACACAATAGGAGCTCCATAGGACACGGAGAAGAACGTCCCTCTAAAAAACACTCTCACAAATAAAAGCCCTCCAGGAAAATGTGATGGACACCGCCCACCCCCAGTCTACAACCCCCCTGTAATTACTCAGCTATATTTTACCCAGAATGCAGTTGGAGACAAAGATGACTTACTGACACGAACTCCTATCTTTAAAAGATACCTGCGAACAAACACAAAGAAGCAACTTGTGCAAGGCAAGATTTTATCTCTTTTGAATGATTTGTACATCACTCACTGAAGTTAAAACTCAGACAGGAGAATAATGCATTGGTTGTAAATATTTTGGCTTATTAGCACCACAGTGGGACGGCGATTCACACTCCCACCTCACAACACAAAGGTCCTGGGTTCCCACCCAGATGGGACTTTTATACATCGAGGCAACATGTTCTCCTTAAGTGTGTGCAGGTTAAGCCAAACAGGTCGATACAACCACCCTGCCAACAGACAAAAGTGGGGACTTTCAAAATAAAACTAATTGGAAAATTTCCAAGACACGCTCAGACCCTACAAATTGTGTTATCAATTCTTCCCCTCAAGCGATGCAAAATCCTTTTCCTCCACTCCTGACGCAGGTATCTAAGCAATAAACACCGTTTATGTGTTTGGAGAGAAACAACCTGGTAAACCAGAGAGCCGCTGAGAGAAAGACAAAACAAAACTGTATTAACTCAGTCATCAATTTCCTCCACCACATATATTCACCTTGACTGTATTCTGCACCGCAGCGATATTCCTGTGTTCACCTTTGCTGATACACTCAAATCATGCAACATAATCCCATAATACAAGACAAGTCAAAGCACAGCATTTTTTCCCCCTAATCTGAACACACAAGTATCAACCCAGCCGCTCTAATCTCCGCTTAATTAGGCACATTAGATATGGAGCAACAGTTTTGAGCGAGTATTAACCTCTTTGACCTTGAGCTATAATTTGGTAGAAATCAAGCCCACATCTGAAACACAATTTATATCGACACTGGATGAAGCAGACAGCTGAGGATGAGCACGACCATTGAGTACTGTTTTTCTTTTGTTTTTTTATTAGTCTGCAATGTTTCCTCCTACTGAATAGAGCTGTCAAAAAACATATGCTCTCCTGATGTCTTATATATATAAATATATATATCGATGCGCATCCATCCAGAAATATGTGCTGCTGCTCGCTCCCATCTGGAGTGGGAGTGCAAAGAGAGGAAGGAAAGAGGAGAAAGGAGGAGGAGAGGATAAGGAGGAGGAGTTTAAAGGTCCACTGCTGATATAAACATCTTTTGCTTGATAGAGGGAAGAAAAGTACACTGCAATGCAGACACCAGAGGCAGCGATAGAAAGGCGAGACGTGAAACAGAGAGGGGGTTGAGATGGACCTTTAGAAGGCGAGAGATGAAACGGGTATGACGGCATCGAGAGCTCTTGACTCCGTCCTCTCTAGATCATCAAAGTGTCACTTCTCTTACCAGACGAGGACTGGGACAAGATGTCCTCTAGGTTAGAAACGGGGATCAGTATGCAGGTCACAGAGCTGGGGATGGGGAGAGGAGGGAAAGTGGTGAAGACAGTCCACAGTGTTTACTGCAGCGATCCCCCCCACTTCCCCCGTCTGACCACAACGCTAATGACGCCGTTTCCTCACTGACTGCTCATCAGACTCCCACGCCAAGCTTTGCTGGTTTCTCTCACGAATGATTATGACATAACCAAACAATATATGTCAGCCGGATGATCACAGCATTAAATGTATAATCTTGTGTTTCCTCTTTGATTGTGTATTTCTTAAACACAACTCCAAAAAATAAAGAGTTACAGAGTTTGCAACAAGGCTCGATGCCAGGAAAACAAAAAACCCCGGAGGGATAATGGAGTGTCTCCCTCAGCCATTGTGCATAATCACTAATTGTTTTAAGGATACTGTAACAATAAAAGGATGATGAACAATTCACTACGGTACAATCACGCAGGATGTATGCAAAAGAATCATTTCGGAGCTCAGTTTCGAGGCAGCAAAGCTGCAGCAGCTGCTGTGCTGTTGTGCTGAGCTTCAATTAAAGCTATTGTGGAGCAATTTTAGAGGGAACGTAATAAAAGATGGAAGTACAGTTGAAATGCTCTTCGGCACACGCTGCTCCCCCTTCATAAACATTAGGAGCAACTAATAAACCACACAGCCAGTTACGTCTTCCTTTATTGCCGCAAAGTAAAAGATCTGATGTCCATTCATTGCCTCTACGTCCACTTTAGGTCAAGAGGCGCTGGAGTGTTTCGCTGCAGTGTTTCTTTGATCGGTTGATCCCACAATTTAAGGGTTTTCTGCAAACAACTGCAACACCTTGCAGCCCCCAAAGACCCCCCACCCCCTTGTGAAAGTAGACACTGAAGTAATAGCTTGATGTCTTGGAGCAAAGTTAATAAATCCCCAGTGGTCTTATGCACAATTAGCAAAGTAAATGAAAAAAGCAACATATTTCTCTGATTAAAATTCATAAGGAAAAAAATGGAAATTACTGAGCCCTAAAACAAGAGTTGAGTGCTTGTCACACTCAGACTTTCAGCAGCTAATACATGCAAGAGCAACAAAAAGCATCCTGGTTCCCTTTTTTTTCTTTTTTTGGACTCAATCTCTGCCGATTCCCACGCTCACAGATCCCTGCCTGGGGCATGTACATTCAAATCCTCCTAATCTTCCTGCACTTTAATGTAATTTCTATTTAAATGTAACACCACCCAGCTATTCAGGCGGCCGCACCACTAGTGGAGGAGACACCTGACACTGTCAGACCAAACCAAGATGTTCACATCGGTCTAATTTAGAATTTAAACTTTATGACACACAGAGGAAAACATTGTCTACATTGAAACTGCAAGATAACAAGAAAACTCTGCAAGATGAGGATTTACAGCTTAAACAGATTAAAATGCAGGCAGCATTTGTAAAAAAAATTGGACAGCATTTTTAATAGTTTAGCTAAAAATACATTACTCAAAAAATAAAACACTCAGCAAGAGTGTCGTGCTACAGTTGTAATTACATGAATAACTGCAATTTGCTTAAGAGTGTGTGGGCTTACAGGAGTGTGTACACCAGTTTTTGTAGTGTCGGTCACTGGAAACACATTAAAAAAAGGAAAACACAGGGGGTGGCAGGTTCGGGATTAAATTAAACAGGACTGCGGTTGTCCACACATCATTATGTACTAGATACTAGTTAGAGCGCGCTCTAACAGAGAGAGGATGAGAGCAATTAGAGAGCGGTTCAAGCTCATTACAAGCGCCTTTGTAGCTGCGCTGAGCAGAGTTTTGCATATTCAACATGACAACGTGGCCGGGGTCAAGTAGGATAGCCTGTTGTCTCTGGGTGCAGGTACATTAGTGCTCGGTGGAAGATTCAAAGGCTTTTCTCGGGCAACACATGCTGCTGCTGCTGCTGCTACTGGTGTTGGGAGTAATGGTACAAGTAACTGAACGCATGTGTACCCGAGTACCATTTGTATTATCATTGTTTTACTGGGCTAAATATTTTATGAAGAGCTGCCGCATTTCTCTTTCTTTTTCTACGATTGAGTCAACATTTAACGCTGGTTTTAACCATAGCTGTCCTCTTTGTAGATTACTTCTTCACACAACTCCTGTTTGCTTTGGGTGAGGTGCCTTATCAATCCTCATTAATCTTGATGAAAATGCTCAGCTTTTAGTCACATTAACAGTAGCCTGTATAAACGACACCTGCTCTACATGAGTGGAGTCCATTTATCTCTCCAAATATCTATACATACACCCACCAACCATTCTATCTATCCATCATCCATCTATCAATGTTACAGCTCACAGGAGTTGCAGGAATGGACTGAAAGTCGTCCAAAAGTTTAACTTTGAAGTAAGTTGAAGCTGTATTCAAGTGCCAATTTTCAGGAACTGAGACAAAACTCTTTAAAAGAGTCTAACAGCCTCTTGAGATAATAATTATTGTGAGTTTATGGAAGTGTTTCATTCTTTAACTTTACTGGTCGAGGAGGACTAAAAGAACAGTTACACAGGTGATAAGAGCAGCGGTGTGTCAGAGTGAGGTATCAGCAGCTCGCCTGCATTTGAAACAACACCTTGAGACACTGCGGCAATCTATTCTGATGGACAGCCGCAAGCAAGCTGTCGCTCGTCAGTCTGCATACTGTCAAATACTGTCTCATTTATCAAGTCCATCTACGGGCTCCTCTTGACCCCATTTCCAAGACTCTGTCACCTCTACAAGGAGAGGTCCTTTTTTATTTTTGCTTTGGTTTAACCTTTATCTAACTAGGTTAAGGGCACTGAGAAGCAATTTACAGTGCCAACTGGCCAAGGGGCTGTACACAAGAATGTAATACAAACAAGGCAAACTAGGCATGGTTGTTGCAGAGTGTTCTACCCACTTGAAGCAGAAAAATCTAAAGAAAATCTGACCAAAACTGGTTTGGACTTTGGGAATGATAAGGTTAATGGAAATGCTGGAACGCAGACTGCAGGTAGTGGTTTGAATGGTGAGCAGTGAGCCCAGATAGGGGGGAGTTTTCCCAATGAGTGTTTTATAAATAAACAGGAACCAGTGAATTTGTCTGCAGGGTGGGGAGGGCCAATTCACCAGGGAGGACTGGTCACAGTGGTGAGTGTAAAGGAGCCGCCAGTGATAGATCGCAGTGTGGTTTATGGCGTCTCCTTTATGGAGGGTAGTTTACAAAGCTCATCCATAGATTGAATCTCCGTAGTCTGAGTTTGGGAGGACAGTGTTTTAACAAGGAGCAGCTTAGGAGAACATGTTGATCAAAATTTGTCATGATACAAAGTGCAAAATCTGGTTTTGTGTGTTTCAAATGGAAACGAACTGTTGAGTCACATCAATGGGTATTTGTAACAGGTGACGAGGTTTCTGTCTGTAAAGAGCATTTTGAATCGTATCAAACAATGTTGGGAGTGCAGACAGAGCAGTGGTGGTCAGGGGGTTTAGAGAATAGATGCATAAATGATGGTGTCGTCGGCAAACAAAGGGACGTGAGAGGTGCCAGTAGCATGGGGAGTATTGTTGATGTAAATACAGAAGTGCGTTGAGGTCCAGCTTTGACAAGTGGCAACTGGTCTGACTGTGTGTGCCCAGAACAGCAGCTCAGAAAAAAACCAATGGTCTATAGCACCAATAAAATACTGGATGAAATGACCAATGGATCGAAATGCACTTGCCAGAGCCCCAAAAACAATAGTGCAATATTCTGTGTTGTCTATGGCACATAAAGTATTGTTTACCACTCCTCGCATGAGCGCAGACGTAGCAGAGATTCAACCCTGTACAATCCAAACCCAGACAGCAGAGCATAAAAGGCATGAAGGGCCTCTCAATGTTCTATGAGCTCGCGATTGATTATTTTTTTCAGAAGTTTTAGGGAGGCAAGGAAGAACTGAAATGGGTCTGTAACAGTTCAAATCTCCACACTCTCTTTGCCCCAGCAGTTTAGCCTCCCTCCCCCCCGTGGCCTCGCGGTGTAATTACCTCAGCCACTCACGGTGCGCCCCACCTGCCTGGCCCGTCTGCCCTGGAAAATTCACGGTCGTTACACTGACACAAAAGGACAACTTTCAGCCCAGGCTGGCCTCCAATTGGTCTACTTGGTGCTTCCGGTAAAAAAAAATAGTTGCTTTATCGGAAAAAATAGACCGAGACTTATCGAGTCCCCAATCTGGGGTCTAGACCCCCCTTCGTGGGCCAGAGATTACAGGCAGGGGCCTGAGAAAAACTTTATGACACTTTGTAGAAACCAAGACCTAGAAAACTCCCCTTTGCTTTTATTTTGAAGGTTACCGTCTGTATTTGTTGATGAAAATGTGAATATCTGCTCGTATTGGACTTCACTCTGACGTTTTAGCAGATAAATGATTAAAGAGGGGGTCAACTGGTTTTGTAGGAGCCAATTGGGAGGTACTGCAGAGACAAAAAGGCTGGCAGGCCCCACTTTAAAAAGCTGTACCATCACAGAACTACGACAGCACAATTAGCATGAAAGTAACAGAATATTTAGGGTAAAATGAAGCGAAAACTGCAGATATCATGCAGAGCTTTTTTTTCTCTTGGGATGTGGGCTCGAAACTCTGTGTGACTGACTTTATAGGAGGCAGAATAAACACAAGGTGAATCTTTCATATTCCCAATTCAAGATGAACGTATGTGTCTGGTGTGCAAATACAACCCTCACACATAACATGGAGAAAAAACTTTCAAGAGTATATCACTGAAACTACAAAAATAAACAGCATCTGTAGGAAAGGGTGACATTGGAAGTTTTTTCGTGGGGTTAAAATATGATTTCTGTCATGTCTCATTGTTCAAGAGTTATTCATTGTGTTGAATGAAAACTTATAAACATATTCACTGAAAACAGTGAAGTGCAGTTGAGGAAAGCCGAAGATTTTGGCTCCAATTCTCAACATTAAGAACCCATTTGTCCCTGACAGAACTTCACATTGTAAAATGGAATTATATAAACTTTTTTCAACAAAAGAGGAAAAGATGCACAATGATTTTTTCGGGCTCTGGTTATTGTCTGTCATTCTGTTGTGTCTGAAAATGAAAAAAGTTCTTATATAGGTTTTATTTAGTAAAAATGAATAGAACCACTCAAATGAAACGTTTTCGAATGTAATTTTGAGTTATGAAAAAAAAGTTTTGCACAACCAAATAATCAGAGTTGCATTTGATCTTGCCAGCACAGTTTCATAGGGGCAGGGGGTGGAGGGAGAAAAGTAGACAGCAGACTTCATAATCACAGAGGCAATAGAGAAGTTTTTTTTCCTCGTTAAAGCCGAGAGTCCGTCATTTAACCCCGGGCACAGTGTTATCAATTCCCACCCAGTCACAACAGTTTGGATGCAAATTAATGTTGTCCAAATATTTATGGAGTCCAAAAAGCTCCATCCACGGAGATGAAGAGGAGAGAAAAAAAGGAGGGGGGGGGGATCCCAGAGCTTCAACCTCTGGCTCAACCCTTCCTGTCATGTTCATGCTGGGAGAAAATGAAAAGATAATGAATTATTCAAACTCTGCCGGGATCCTCGATGGAGGAAAAGCAAAGTATGGATATGAACACAACAGACATTCAGGCACGTGGACGAGAACAAAGATGAAAAACACAAGTTTGTGTCCTTGCAGTCAGCTGCTGGACTTCACCACTATATGTGATACAATTGAAGCTGCAATCCCAAATAAACCATCAGCCTGGATGCAGCTGGAGAGAGGGAGAGCAAGGGAGAAGAGGGTGGGAGAGAGACAGAGAGATAAAGAGAGAGAGAGAGATAAAGAGAGAGAGAGAGAGATAAAGGGAGAGATAGATAGAGAGAGAGAGAGAGAGAGAGAGAGTGTGGGTGAGGGGGAGAGAGAGAGACAGACAGACAGAGGGAGAGAAAGAGGGAGAGGAGACAGAGAGAGACAGACAGACAGAAAGAAAAAGAGAGAGTCACAGAGAAAGAGTCACAGAGAGAGAGACGAAGACAGAGAGACGAAGAGACAGACAGCCAGAGAGACGAAGACAGAGAGACGAAGAGACAGACAGACAGACAGAGGGAGAAACAGACAGACAGACAGACAGACAGACAGAGAGTGAGACAGAGAGATGCTTTTTTGTTGCCTTTTTTCATAGAGGCTCTGAAAACTCCCCTGAACTCAGCCACAGAAACATAAAACAACAGAGCAAAGTTCCACACTCAGTTTGTATCGGGCGAAGACAAAGTGCTCTTCACTTTTCTCTCCAGCTGAATGTCAAATAGGTTATCAAACAACAACCCCCCCCCTCCAAAAAAACCCCATCAAAATAACCCAGTGAGAACAAGCTGGGAATATGTACATGAAAAGCTTCTATTGACAGGCCCGCAGCATTGAAGCGCTGAAGGAACAACATGTAAAAATCAACCAGAAAAACACAACAACTGCATTCCAGCCTGTGAGCAACAGATGCAGGACTCAGATACTGCAGCGACTGAAACCCAGTGTAATCCAGGAAATATGTAAACTCTCTGGAATAGGTTGTCAAAGTAATAACTACACTTACTTTATTAAGATCCCCCTCCTCCGTGTTTATGAGGGTCCGCACCCGTGCGCGGCACGAGTGTGGTATGTTTGCAACACCGTGATGGATGGCTCTATTATGGTCTTATTTGATCTAGTGTGTAATTACTTGCATCAACACAATCTGTCAGCTTCAATCTGCCTAACATCATGGGGCTGCTGAACAGAGAGCTGCTTTCTGAAAGTGGGAGTCATGTCAACAATGTACACCTCCCATTCACATGCACTCATTGGTGCCAGGAAAATGCACATGCGGTGCGCTGTCTGCGACTCCTTTTGCGCCGCATGCATGCATACAATCATTGTCAGATGGGCCCAATCTAAAGCTGCTTTGTTTTGGAGTAGCAGACGAGCGTGGCCGGGTAACGCCATTAAAGTGAGAGAAAACAGCGCGCCGCGACCGTGCGCTTTCATCATGTTGCTTTAGATCGCTGCCCTTCCCTTTGTCGTGCAGCCCTGCACAACCACACTAAAGGAAAGTGCATTTGGAGACACAAAATGGCGAGTTCTTTGTGAATATTCAAGCAGTACTTTGACTGTGAATGTTTAAAAAAAAGACCAAATGCAATGTTACAGACTGTGAATGGCTTTGGAGGGTTTATTCTACATAAAACCTGCCTTCCCCAACAACAGGACTGAGCCCCTAACTAACAATGGTCAGGCATCAGTCCCCCCCCCCCCCCTCCCACCGCCCATGATGCTCCGCCCCTGCTTGAGAGCTCCCTGCATTGTGTGGCATCAGATTTTTCTTGCATTCAGGCTTCAGCGATGAAAAATAACTTGAAACGAATCAGTTCAACAAAAACAAAAAGAATGCAAATGCAAAACATGAATGGCAGTCGTGAATAACAATTATTTACACATTTCTAAGAGGCATCTCAATTGATTTATCTCTAAAACATAAATATTAAAAGACAACTCACAGAGAAACATGTTTTTTTTTTGCATAGTTGTGTAAAATGTGGAAACAAGTCTGGGTTCATATCATTCTGGTGCAGGAGACATTCATGTGTGTGTGGGACCACTGAAAGGATAAAAACCATGCTGTGGGACCTTTGTGTGGAAAAAGCCTTTAAAAAGTACCACTCAAAGGAAAAGGCACTCTCTGACTATTACAGTTCAAGCTACCAGGTATTTCAGTTCCAAGTGTGCACTCATGACCCTGCAATTCAGTGTTAAAAAAATGAAAAAGCACATGACAGTTGGAAAAGTCTGAGTTTTTATCCGGTTCTAGGAAAATGTAGCATTCTCCAGAGACGCACATGATTATGAAATTAGCACACAGCTGAAAATACTCGAAGTAAAGGACAAAATTATGTGAATTGTAAGAATTATTAGCTTCTAATCTCGCAATTGGAGTACATCAGCACATGGATGGACATTTGGTAATTACAGATGGACATAGGTGTGCTGGAACAACCTGAGTCTAGACAGTGAGAGGAGCCAGATGGCCACAAAACAGCAGAGTCACGCAGCAGTGCCAACAGTGGAGTTTGCCCACAGCGTGAAGCCCTTCACTTCACTGTCAAAAAGTGCAGCAATTATCTCCACAAACGAAGGAGAAAAAAGTAAATGAATGGCTCTGCAATTACATAATGGGAAAATGGGGGGGGAAAGGCTGCTAATTTAACAAGTGGAAACTGGCTTTGCTCTTGTGAGAGGACCCACAGGCCAGAAACATTCAGACAAACGCTGGTACAGGTGGAAGCGTAATTATTCTACAGCCCAGATACAAACAAGTAATCTTAGGAAAAACCAAGCGAACAATTAGGAGTCAAAACACACGTGATTTTTTAAACACAAAACAGCCGCCGCCGCCGCTGCTGCTGCTTCTTTCACCGTGTCAAATTTCACAGACTGTGTTTTTCACGATGACATCCTGCAAAGCCTCAGAGACCCAACAGTGGACAAAAAAAAAAAAATCGAGCAGCCTCTAATGCAGAGAACGCTTCCAGACTCATCTGAGAAAGCTGCTTTCATTTTGTCAGTGTTGCAGCTGATTAACATCTGACAGGAAGGCCTCGAACGCAGCTCAATACTGTAGCAGTGACACAAAGGAGGACACATTGCTTGGCCCGATGGATGGACAGTGTCAGCAGAGCTCATAGCAAAAGCTATGTGAAAAGTGCATGCAAGAATTCAAGCCTTTGCTCTAACTTTAAGTTTAACCACAAATTATTTGAAAATGTTTCATTTGGATGGACAAGACCTTGAAGGTTTAGAAAAAAAATGATAAATCAACATGATTTTGTTGTTCAAGCATCTTAACATCTATTTTATCCTTTACCAGAAATGTTGCTTCTCTCAAATGCTGCCATGCTATCAATTGTAATACATTTTAAAGTCTTAGTTAGGTGAAATAATCTGTTTTGATAAAGTGCTTAGATGTTAAAATGTATTTTTGTGGTCATAGTTCTGTGTACAGTATAAAAAACAAATATCTGCCACACATGAGTCTGAAACGAGAGACTTCATTTGTTGTGGTCGAAACAGCCTCATATTTAACTGTGTGCTAAATAGGGCTGCTGTCTAAAGACTCAGAGAAAGGGGAAAAAAGAGGAGAGGATTGGACAGGCGAGCAACATGAACACTCAAGCAGTACGCGCACACACACACACACACACACACACTAATCTGCCCCGAGTGAGACTTGGCCATGCTCTCTGACACATGGCAATCACACGGCTGAGTGCAGAAACACAGACGCATCGTCTGCAACACCACTGACTCGGTGACGGACCTGGAAGCACCAGCTGCCCTCGGAGTGAGAGCGAATGGACTGACGGGTAGCGGCTGTCTCCCCCACGAAGCGTCATCCTGGAGCCCCCGCAGACAGCGAGGTGAGAGGGGCTGAACAGTGAGGGTCGTCAAGAGCCCCACTTTGATTCAATCAGCGGCCGCGATCACGCAGGCATGGAAACTTACTAACCTCAATGTGGTTAGTCTGATAATCCAGTTTTTTGTGAGGTTGGGGGTAAATGTCAAGTTGTTTACAATAACCTGGTTAAGCCGAGCTGACTGCTCTTATGGGGATTAAGTCACACTGCTGTCGATCACACTTTAAACGGGTAACGGTAGCATGAACTCTGAATGGGTTTTTCATTTTGTATCATACTGTACAAATGGAAAATTCATTCCCTCGCGGTATAAAGTCTTTATTTTCAAACCGACAAAAGCATTATTGTATTAATTAAAGTAAAAGAGCAGATGATTATTTCCCCATAAAAACTCTTCTTTCATTTCTGCCATAATTATCTTGTTCTTTCAGGAAAAAAAACTAATTATCTCAAAATTCATAAACAATTATCTCATTAAATCAGGAAAAACAGCAGATTTTTCCATCAAAACTTTTCTTGAACTCTTGAGATAATTACCTCGTTAATTCAAAGCTACGGGGAAACATACCCTCCCCGAGTGACTGCATTATAGCCGTCTACTATTGAGTCATCACATATAATTGCGAGCAGATGTATTGCTGTGTGGATGCTCGGCTCGAGTTAAAGTGAGATGCCCCCGAAGCTTTGTTGAGTGGAGTTTGCAAGATCTTCTTGGGTATTTGAAGTGACATTCCTCCAGCACAACCGTGACAGCCGTCTTGACTTCTACGACATCACATGGGACATGATTCAATTCTTCATTGGTGCGCTGTGCACCCTAATGTGTGCACTCCACACAGAGGGGTGCAAAGTGAGACGTACTGCCGTCTGAGGGGCTGTTCAAATAGCAAATGTGCGAAACTCATGCAGTATATTCGAAGTATATCATGAGTACCAAAAGCTGTGACGTTTATTCGGTAAAAAAGTACAAATGGCACAAAGGTCTCCTTCTAGTGAAATCAAAGAAAATGCATATGCAGGACCTTCAATGCTGCTAAACACAGCAAATCTCAAGCACCATACTGCCACATCTTTCACAAATGGTCGGCTGCAAGCGAGGAGTTTAGTTTAGGCTCTTCACAGTCTCTGTTTCAGTAAGCTGCAATGGGTTAAAGCAGGTGAGGAAAGTGGAGGGATGAGGATAGCAGTGGGTGACTTGCAGAGTCTAACTGGCCCAAACACTGCAGAGTTTAAATCCGACATGACAGTTGACAAATTAGCACAGGACACTGAGGTCCGGCAGTGAAAGAGCTGCTCACTCTGTCTGAAGGAATAAAACACAGCTGAAGATGACAGCTGAGCAATGCTTGGCAGAATGTTACACTTTTGAGTTCACCGAGAGTCGAGCTGTCTTTTAGAAGAAACGTATGTTTCTTCTTTACACACCAAGGGTTGAGAAATGCCTGTATTTAAATGATGAAATGAAGCGCTCTCAAACAAACACTAAAGCGCCGTCATTAACATTAATGAAGCCTTTTAAAAAGACACATTGCATTCTCAAAACATTGAGTTTTCATAAATATACATTATTTATATGCGTTGATGTAATTCTTGCCGGGCTGCAAATGAGCTGTGCTTAAACCACTCGGATGCACAGTTGCTTATTACAGTCTTGAGGGTAATGTTGACTGGTTCTTCTCCTTTGGCTGGCTCTCTTTTTCCACAGTTTCTAATTTCAGCACGACACACTCGAGACGACCCCCCCACCAAAAAACAACACCCCCCCACACGTGACAGGTCACAGGCGCGGTCTGATGAACCAGCGACAGAACGCAGGTCCAAACTTGAAACCCGCTCGCCTGCTAGAGGCCCGTGAAATCATCGCCACTCACTGAGTGAAATGACAGCTGTCAGAAGGAATGAGGGAACCAGATTTCACTCACGCAACACACAGACTGAAAAATCCCAAATACACACGCTGTGCTGGGAACACGGCTCGGCTATTCAAACCCGTTTCCATAAAGTGCAATGTGAACAAGCAGTCTGACAACATTTGCGTGTTATTTCACTTCTATGGAGTGACGAATGTTGCTCATCATGAGGTCTGTTCACACACAATCTGTAGCTTCAAATCACCTGTGAACGAAAAAAAAGAAGTCCCAGCGATTGTTTTAGAGATTACAGATGATGTTTTCTTTTTAATTAAATGAGTTATCTCAGGCAGACAGACTCTTCACAGCTGGAATGATCATTGGTCTTGATATCAAATTTGGCTCATGATCATTATCAAAGAAGTCTAGTTAGGAGGTGGTCAAAAATCTTATGAGGACAACCGTGTTGTGTGTAACTCTCAATACCCAAATTTTCCTTTAATTCACACCTCGTTTTTGACCACATGTGTCAGTACTTTCTTCCCTCACTTGTCTATGAGAGTTTTCATTTGAAGAACGTACAATTCGATGACAAAATAAGTAAACAGGAAAATGGAGAAGAGACAAAAGAAGGTTAATAAAATGAGGAAGATGAAGAGAAAGATGAGGTAAAGACAAACACAGAAAAACATGAAAAGATTCTTCACTTTCAGCAGTATTTTTTGAAAATAATATATATATTTCTGTTTGCTTTCGACAGATAGATGAAACAGAACAGATTTGAGTGGTTTTGTTCACTGGAAATGTGACCTGCATCTCTGCTGAGAGCTTCTCCTTCACCAAGTAATAAAAATTCAGCTAAAGGAATGCACATAGTTATTGACTGATGCAACGTTTTGGATTAAGGATAAACCTTAACTCCTGTATTCCCTAAAACATGCAACGCCCGAAGAGCAGAAGTCAAAATGTTGGACAGTTGTCAGCTGAATAAATTAAAACCAAATCTCCCTTCGAGTAAATTCACCAGGTAAGTTATGAGCTACAGCCTGAAGAACAGAAAAGGTCTTTGTGAGACTTATTCAATTATATGTCAAGCTGCCTGTTAGATTCAGAGCCATGCTTTTACCCTGATGGGATTAATTCAGACGACGTTCGGACGGCAGACACGACACTTTTTCTCACAACGCTGACCCCCACTAACTCAGCCCTCAAAACAAACACAACGATAACCACTTTATGGCTCTGTTCCAGTCCTGCTTTGTCCGGTCTGCCACTGAGTCCTTAAAAGCCGCAGAAAGAAAACTCTCACTGAGAGAGGAAACCACGGGAGGACACGGAGACTCAGCCTAAACCAAAAATAAGACACCAAAGGCTGCCAAAAAAACAACAAATATGTTCACAGGGCTTTTTTCTCCTGCAAGCAGCCACAATTCAACCAACACACCTCATTAGTTTATGCTTAAAGATGAAGAAGAGCAACTTCACACAGCTCCACTGCGGCAGCTTCTTAGCTATCGGTTCACTCCGGCCAGCCGACGTCTTTCTCTGAAAAAGTCGCTTTCTTTCATGTGTCCGTCTTCTGAAAAATCAAACGGCACTGGATGCAAACCACTACTTGATAAAAGTGGCTCATTTTCACTGACTTTATTTTATGACTTGACATTTCTGGGGGGAGGTGGTCCAACATAGAAGAGACTGATACTCCAGGAGGTGGATTGTGATGGAAAGCTGACAACAGAAAAGCGTCTCTGCAAACGTACCTCCAATGTGTTCCTGTATCCGGGAGATTCAGCAGGGTAACCTTTGAAACCTGAGCCGCCTGCCGTCTTTTAAGCTCCTACAGACTCCTAAAAAAAAAAATGTTTCCATAACATAAAGGAAAGAAAAACGCAAGGAGACAGGGGGGAGCTATAGGAGTTTCCTTAACGGAACCAAACGCTATTCAGCGGCCACATGGGGTCACTTGGGGTTTGGGAAAGTTTTGGACTGTGTGAGATTTGACGTACAACTTTGTTCGTCTTGGCAGAGCAAATTTACTTTTAAGCCTCAAGGACATTTCTGGGTCAGTAGTGGCTGGCTAATTTGTTCAGCACCCTTAATAAAGTGAGGCGGACAGAACAGTTCCAGAGAAGTAACTCGGACTCCAGCGCCGACAAAAAACTCCGGCTCGCGTGGTCGATATGGGACCGAGGGAGATCGTGCACGTGAACCTGCTTTTATTAACCTCGATCGGACTGATGCTTCTCGAGACCGTCGGGGAGCGTGAACAGCCTTGGACAGGACGGACGGAGAATAGCATTAAAAACTGGGAGACATAATGACTACTGGCCACAGGGACACAGAGCTGCACGGCTGATTGGAAATGTTAACAATGACCACTGCAGGACGGTCGCCGCAGGGACACCTTGGCATCGTTAGCTGTGAGGAAAGAACAATCGCATTACTGCATTGTGAACACGACGCGGGTATAAAGTGCAGGCGAAGCTGCCACATGGATTTAGCTTGGCTCGGCTGTCCTCCTGTACCCCGGAGTCGCGTGGAGGCTGTCCTGAACTCCTCTTCACCCCCCTCCACCCGTCCTCACTCCCCTTCCCCCTGATGATGAAGCAGCGTTTTTTTTTTTTCTCCAAGGTTACCACAAGCCCCTGCATCAGCGATCAGCTGGACACGTATCACTGAGGAAAATGTGGGGAGAAAAACATGCTTTCCACGTTCACCATACCTAAAACCTGCTGTCAAGAACCTGCAAGGCAGCAAGGGGCTCGCCTGCAGCAGCGTGACCCCTTCACCAAACATAGCGTTAAAGGCATAAAATGATATATGTATTCATGGCTCGCTGTGATGCGCAATTAATCTGTCACGCTGTGCTCAAGTCCTCCACACAGAATTGCTGGTTTTTGCCGCAGCCTCACAGTTTGGACCCACTGATAACGTCCTCGCACACCCGGCGAAAGCAATTCTGACCTTGGTGGGACTAAACACGAGCGCTTCCACTTCAGGCCCACTATGACACAGCTACAGGCGACCGGAACAACCAGCGAAAAAGAACAAAATGCCTCGAATCTCTCCAGGAACTTTGTGTCCTATATTTAAACTGTGCGGCAAGATTGTCAGCACAACACCAACAACGGTGTGGTGCTCTCTCGGAGAAGGAAAAAAACTTACACCTGAGCCGCCATCCTCAGTGAGAATTTCTATCCTGCTTTAAAAAAGGCAAAGCTTCCCTGTTTTTGTGGCTGCAGACTGGCCTGTTTGAAAAATACATCTGAATGGAAAATAACAGGTGGCCAAAGTTTAGTGATATAAATATTTAATCATTTCAATACTGCGAGAGAACACAATCTGTCTCTATTTTCACTGCTTCAGTTCTCTCCCTTAAAAAAGTGGGAAGTGAACTTTTTTATAGGCTTTATATTTGAATTTAGAGCAACATTCAATTTAAATACAAATTATGGCTGTTTTGAGATGTGAACGAGTCTAAAGGAGAGTATTTGCAATGTTTCAGCAACATTTCCTAGTAAACAACTGCCTGCATCCAGCTACATCTCTTCCCAAAAGATGCACTGAAATATCTTTGTAGTTTAATGTTGACTGATTCAGCCATTGATTGTTGTGTAAACAATGAGGACACAACTCCAGGGACGTATGCACAACTCCTCGTGGTTTCCTGTTACTGTTACTTCTTCTCTCAAAGAAATCGATGAGGGCAGGCTGTAACACTGCCAACTAGAGACCAAAGGTGTCAACACGTTCAAGACCACTTGCGTTTAGCCAAGAGTGTGTTCAGTATTTTGCTGTTTTTGTTTAAGTCTGCCAATCAAAGAATTTATATTTTTATTGGCAGAACGACATATATGTTTTCATTTTTATCAAAACAACAGTAACACAAAAAGTTGGCATAAAGTTTTGAATGATTATATGCAAAAGATATGGAATTATACTCAAAAACATCATCCCAGACTGAAATGAAAAGGATTTTGAGATGATTTTAGATGGTCAACAAGTAGAGAGTAATGTTTATGTTATTGCCTTTATTGAAATGTGAAATCCTGACACTAGTGAACAGTTTGAAACTGGCAAAGCACAAATTTTTACAAGCCTTTCACAAATATGTTCAGTGTAAGCTATTGCACAATCAGGTGGCATTCCCAAAAAAACAGACTGAAATATGGTCAACACAATTTATACAAACAAGCAAATAAAAGCCCTGTCCAGAGCGAAGATTTTTCTGGCTGAAGCCAGGAAATATGAGATAAACAACTTATACATTAATCAAAGCGTGTATTATCAGTCAGAGGCATGATGCATGGATTCCAGCGCCTTTCATCACTCCTAACACCCTGCATTCGTATTAACAGGAAGAGTCGGACTGTCACACTGTCCCAAGCTGCGCTCCATATAGGGCATCTAATTCCATGCTGAATCATCTTCAACCAAATGCCACGGCGGTAATCCGTCTCTGCTTGAGACTCTGGAGCAACAGTGAAGCTCTCCAGCCAGATGTTCCTTTCAAAGCGGTCCAGCTCTCCCGACTAATAGCATTAGCCCCAGACACACATTCAGCATCTCTTTGCTTGAAATTGCACTTTAATAAATCTATGGACACAACAGACAGCGATGGAGCAGCATCACTATAGCCAGACAGAGGGAGTTGGCTTGTATGAAGTGAGACTACGTATAAAATGCACCGTATCAATATTAGCTGCACTGAATGATGCTGGTTATACAGAGTTTGGCAAAGTATCAGGATCAGCACGTTGAAAATATCAAAAACACACACATTTTAAGTTAATTCTACAATTTTTGACAAGGAACAGAAGCAAATGGTGAAGGTGATTAGAGCAGCCTTGTATTTTTGCGTTGTTTTAAACCAGGTGACAGCGGTTTGTGCAGCATCTCTGACCAAGCCTGGCATCCACAGTCCTGCTGTGTGAATGAGCCTGAGCAGAGCTGCAAAGGCGGGGCTGAACTATAAAACCTCGTCCCTCACTGACCGGCTGGAGCATCCATCTTTCTGGCTCATGTACGATTGCTGAACAACAAAGTGGATTATTTGGGGCTATTAAGGGCCGCTCAGCGTGTCACGAGGGGCGTGTTGTGTTGGTGGCGACACGCTGGACGCCGCGTTGGCTCCGTGCGGACTCCCTCCAGGCATCCTAACCACGAAGCAAAGTGGACCGATATCTTGCCCTGCACTTTCTGGAGTTTTATTCTGAGCTGTTTGTTTTGTTTACAGCCGTTTGTTCTTTTGCTTTTTCTTTCGGACTAATTCTTACGACTTTTCAAAAATTCGGCGCTGTTTCATCTTTTGTTCCTGCTTACAAAAGGAGAGCAAATTTCGTGTGTTTTGGGAGGCCGAGCTTTCAGCACTTCTCTGAGAAACCAGCACTCGTTGTTGGTTCATCAGACAAGAAAATTGTTGACTTTTAAAATTGGTTCTAAAATGACTGAAGTCACAAAACGCTGTTTTCTCAGTGAGGCTGCTTTATGTTGAAACATTATTTTGAACTATGATTTTCCCCTCTCTCTTATACATACATACACACATTCCCATATCACTTTTCTATCAAAATAGCATCTCTTTCTCTCTGCTCCATCCACTTTTACTATCCCTTCCTGCAGGTGTATCTTCCTGTATGAAGCGAGAAGTCACCGATGTGTTGGGGGTTCCTGTGCCCATCAGCCTGTGATACATTCAGGCTTTGTTTACTATTTTTCACTCTTTTTACGATCCACTAACTCCAACTGCTCAAAGCAGAAACCTGTCACCTTTGAGTCTTGTTCTGCTGGAGGCTTATCCCGGTTAAAAGAGGGTGTTTTTCTCTGTTGGCGCCAATGCTGAATCAGGTGGGACGGTTGGGTTTATTTCTTCCTTTTTCCTGTCAGGAGACACTTTGACCAGACCTTTAATCATTTATCGGATTGAATTGAATCAGAAGTCAAGGTGTCACGGTGGTTTGCGCTCAAGCTTCAAACTAGCGTGTGCATGCAACACACGTTGAGTTGTAAAAACATGTCATTTAAATTAAGTCCATTTGCCAGATGAATTGAACTGAATATCCTCCTTTGGCACTGCGGGTAGCAACAAAAACGACAAATAAATAATTCACATTCAAACCAACAAACGCCGCTTTTTTCCTCAAATCAACTGGAATTAAATACAGAGGAAATTAAAACAAGCGGTCTCCAGGGTGTCATCATGCATCATTATGAGATCCACATTTAGAGATGAAGTGCCAGATAACACTGATCTGGCAGCGGCTGCAAAAAATAAAAAATAAACTGAACTGCTCCACTGCATAGAAGCAGTGGAGCTGTCATTTCCATTTTATTCAATTTAACACGTGAGGACAACATATGTGGCTTTTAATTGCTAACTCATGAGCATCTGCAAAGAGTGACACTTTGAGTGTTGATGCTAAATGACATTTTCCATCAGACACGATGCCGAAGCCATGATGTTTGATTAAAAATATACCTACAAGAAGCAACCGCAACTGATGGCACACCATCAAAATCTGGAAGCAAGCGCAGTGAACCAGATGGAAAATCACGCAGACAGCAGACAATGTCCAAGCGAGGAATCATAAAAAGATCCAGTTAGAATGTGGCAGGGAAGATAATGAGCCATAAAAATGGATGGTGTCCCCGTTCATTACGCTGATCCCTTAGTATTAATTGTAATCCAAACCCCTAACTCTCGCTAAGCCCGCCATTATTCTCCTCTTTCACTTCAGCCACATTAAATCAGTGTGTGATCTAGCTCCGACTGAGTCCTTCATGCTCCAATATCAGCAGGAAATGGAAACATCCCAGCTGTACTGGAGCAATAAATATAAACATCTTGGAGATTGATTACACCGACCCTTATCAAGACCAAAGATTTCACACAATCACACGGAAAAAAGAGCAGAATGTTCACGGCACAATGGCCGCGTACGTTTAACAGCAAAACGCTGCCGGCGACAGCACGATAGCACTTTAAAACCAAAGGGAATCAAGTGTAAATGAAAACATAACATATTCAAATCCGAACCATCCCGTCAACAACACCAGCTTTGTCAGGCATAATGTAGAGATCTGTATTCACAGCACACACCATTAACTGCCTAGTAGCTTGTGTGCAAGCGAGAATTATAAATCTGTCACTTCCTGTAATACAGACCTCATGCCTTATGCTACACCAATAAAGTGGGTTAGCCTCTCTTGTATGTGCTCTGTCACTTGAAGAGATAGAAAGAGAAATAGCTCAGCCTCCCTCACTGAGAAGCTGCCAATGTGTGACAGGGAACATGTGTTGAAGTACCTGCATTTGATGATGCACACCAGCACAGCACTCAATGCTTTATGTTACGGCACACAAATGCAGACACGTCTATTCCCCCAGTCACCGGCTCACGAAACACCCGACCACAGAGGCACCAATACATCAATCCCGACTTGCTTTGAACGCCCCAAAAATATGAATTACACACTTGTGCTTTACTTGCTCCTTTTTTCCCTCACAACTTTGCCAATCAACACCTACAAGACCGTGAGAGGGATGGAAAAATTTAAATCCCAAACACTCTGTGAATGCACCCCTTCTTCAAGTTCAATGTGTTATTAGCCCTCATCACCTCCGCCAAGGAGGTTGTGTTTTATTCCCACCTTGTCAACAGCCTAACAGTTCGGTTATAAATGGATTGGCATTAAAATTTGATGGAAAGGTCAGTATAAATTAACTCAGGGAACAATTGATTTAATTTTGGGAAAGATCTGGATCATACTCTTGGTCCCAGGCAAGGAACAATCACAAACATGTGGCTTACTGGAGGTATGTACTCTACTGAATGCTCTTTAATTATGAGAGCAATTGTTGGATTTAATAAGCAAAAAAAAAAAAAACAGCTTGATGGTTGTTTTTTTTTGCTCAAGGTCAAACACAAGTTTAAAGTTTGTACATTTCTGGTGTTTCAGAACATAAACTGAGGTTAAAAATGGCTTTCATACTGTTTTGATTAGCTTTATCTGTATCAACTTCTTGTTTTTTTAATAAATCATTATATTCAGAAACACATTAGGCTTGTTTCCATCTGTAAACATCCCTGCAGCACATAGCGATGGTGAGTAACAAGGGCCAGATTGAATCTGCACCTTCACTGCGTGGTAATCCACGGGTCTTTGATTCTGCTGCATCTGCACTGCGATGAAGCGGCGCTGCAGCCAGCAATATGACTTTGCATGTTTGCCTGATCAGAGATGCAGCTCATCTCCATAGAAATGAGCATGTGTGCGCAGGGCTGCGTCCCAATGGGGGGAGACAACACATTAACACCGAGGCTGGGACTTGGTTGACTGCCAACACCGGCTCCAGCAAGGGAGGCGGAGGCCTGAATATTCACATTGTTGCTGCCGCCGAGGGATCCGACACACTTGTCCCCCGCTGTAAATGTGGTTCAGTTTCTGACCACAGATGAGTAATGGAAAGACTGTGATGCATACAGCATGTAGCCTTCACCACTTTGGATGATAAATGAATTCCGTTCTTCTTTCAGGAGTTATGATATGTGAGACGCAATGAATACCTGTCCAGGGCTTCGTTTCGGCTTATTAAGTGGGAGAAGATGACATCATGGCATTTGCATGCATGAACATGCGAATGTACGATGAGCTAAGTTGAGTCAGGAGACCCTAATATGAGAAAAGGTCGCTGTTTGCATGTTATGCACGATGTCATCCACACAACACTGATGGAAATATCAGGCTGAACTACTCAAGTGATTCACACAAACAAATGGGATGGGGAGTTGTGTCTGCATGGGTTCCTAAAGACATGTTGAGAAAAGTATGCACAAACAAAAGTTCAAACAACCACGGAGACTTGGAGTTATCTGCCAATGGGAGTTAAACAAACTGCATGCAAGTATCCACAGTGCCAACAGCCAAAATAATATTAAAATCCAATATCATGCTTCTGTAACTTGTTATGCAACAATAAATAGGTGTTTTTTCATCCAACAATTAAACTAGGTAGTTTAGGAAGGTAAAGAATATTTGAATTAGAGTCTTTGGCTAACAGTGATGCAAAAACAAATTGAAACTGCAAAACTCATTGTTTCCAATGTACATTGTTATTGCTTTCATTTCATTAGTATTAGTAATGTACGCTATTTGGAAAAAAGGACTATTTGGTACAATAAACCCTTTAGAGGTCTCCGGATAGATCAGTGAACAACTCAAGTCGCATTTTAAAGTAAAAAAGAGAATTATCAGCAAAAAAACCAATCAGACCTCCTGTAATAGAAACACACCGATGTGCTCTTGGAAAGATCTTACAAAGCTCAGGTAGGAAATAAGATGAGAAATTCAACTGGGATTGAATCTCAGTGAACAAACACAAAAAATAGAATAAAATGGATTCAGCAGAAAAACACCAAAAAGTTAACTCTCGAAGCTTTTACTATCCGGGTCCGTTTCAGCGTCGCCTCTTGTTTTGCACCCTTTGCTTGATCATACACTGAAGTCACAGTATCTGCGGCATATGACCATTTAAATAAAGCCAGAAAGGTACAGACCACACCGTAAGGAGACAGCCGAGCCCCAGGTTAAACACCGCCTCACTGGGCCGGGAGATGCAGCTCTGAATGCACCCTGACTCTAATGTAAGCAGCAGCCAAATAATATACTATCAGCCCCTCTTTTGGGTAACCCTGCGTGAACGGGGAGCACGGATGAGAATAGCAAGAGAAGTCCGAGGCCAAAGGGCCGGCTGAGAGAAAATAGGACCAAGGCCTCTGCAGAGTCATTTGACCCATGTCTTTAGCATTTCCTCACAGCTCCGACTGCTATCAGTGAAAGCAAGAGAAGGTCTGAACCCAACAGCACTCACATGCTTATGCTGCCGTTATCTAATGAAAGCTGGCAAACACTAGTTTCCAAAGTACAAAAACAATTGCAACCCAAGAAGAAGTACAAAAAAGGAAACTCATCTTGAACATAATTGCTCAGATCTTTATGATTGGAATCGTTTATCTAATGACATTTATTGTTGTTCTTTTGTTTCTGTAAGTTTCCTTACTCACTTCTTGTGTTATTTTGTTTCTTAAATGAATATTAGACCACAAACATAAAATCAGGGCAATCAGACTGTCTCACTAAACTTGCAGGTACCTTTTGAGAGTAAAATGCAACAACAAAATAATCCTCAATGATCACATACAGCCATGAAAATTCCAGACAAAGAACACAACACATTTTTCCTCTACAAAACAGCTTTTCCTCCTTTGTCCTTGGATGGAGATATCAGCATGCTCCCCAAGTCAATCAACAGTTCAGGTGAATTACTTTCAAACAAACAAATTGGCAGAGAATCTAAATTTCAATTTCGTTGTCAAATCCTGGGGAGATTATCTTGGAGTAGATCAGTGGAAACTCCTGTCGGCAGAAATCGAATGGCTTAGCAGAGAATAAACTGAAGAAGCACAATTTTAGCTTACTGCAACCCCCCCTTCAGTGCATGTGGTTTGAAGCAGAAAATACAAAAGTGAAGCATTCATGAAGCTGAACACTGCTTTTCCTGATTTATGTGTAAGACCTCATTCTCTCCTCACAATAGCGCATGCTGCGTATTAGAACTAACCAGGGTACATTACCTGCATTAATGTGATACTTAATTGCTCCATGTAGGCGAGTTATCTTCTATCCATCCACACAGTGGTGTGATTGCACGTCGCCAGATGAGACTATCAGCACAACAAATTCATTCCGTACGACACGTTTCACGTAAATAATATCAAACAAATTCACGCTTCCTGACTTGATTCCCTTGAAAAACTTCGGGTAGGAGAAACAGAACATCTGATCGTGGCAAAATGCGTGAAATTCATACAAGCGTGAAGTGAGTCCGCAATGGATCCCAAAGAAATTCGAAAAAAGTCTCAAATTTGATTTGCAAGAACGATGCTGGAAAAAAAAATAAAAAGCTGTCGGGTATCTGTAAAACTGCACCAGCGCCCAGAGGTCGTATTGATCCAAGATTGATCAAAGTGTGCAACGAACTCAACAGCAGCAGAGGGACACTTACACAGTCTGCCAACCACAAGTGAAAGCAGATTTGGCCACACACAGGCCTCGCTTCTAATGTTTCATCTATTATGCATCGACAGATATACTGATTGTCCCTCAACGGTGAGTGAGCTGCAGACGAAAGCAGCTTTGTTTTCTTTCTTTTTTTTGAGGGAGTTGTTAAACGTAGAGCTTGGTTGTCTCCAACCGCAGTGACGACAGAAAACAGGCGAGGTGAATCCATCTCCTCCCCGAGGTGCTCACACTGTAGGACCACAGATTCACGTGGCCATTCAAGAGCATCTCCAGAGCAGGAGACAATCGAAACAAAAAACAAATCTTCCTCTGTGACTGACAGAATATTGAATAAACAGACGCCAAACTCTTTCATTTCTACCCCATTTAAAATCACTGTTTCTGAACAGAGGGGACATGAAAAATGCCTCCAGGGTTTTACTGATAAGATTTCAATATAAAAAACAACCAACGGTTCTTATCAGAAGGTTGATGTCTGTGTATGAATGACTGTGATATGAATAACTTAGAATTTATGTGAAATAAAAAGATAAAAAACATTTTTCTTTCAGAATCAGTTGATTAGTGAGTTTGTTTGACTTGCAGAACAACACTGGTGTTCTCAGTGATGGGAGCAGAGCACAAGTTTGGATACAATGTTGTGATGCAGTGTCACATTTGCAGTCTTCCAAGGACCAACCTCTCAGGCCTCCATCCTTTACTGCCAAGTTTGAAATCTTTTAACAAAGTCATTTGGCAGCTTTCCTCTTTTCTCTGGTGCGTCTGGCTGCGACAGGTGTGACGGTGGATGTTCACGGTTTTAATCAAGGCTGTCGTAATCGCACAACACAGTGAACCCAGCGCCTCAGAGGAGCCTGGGAAAATTAGCGCGGTAATGTCGTCTAACAACTCTGGGCATTTTTGAGAGGCCGTTAGCAGCTTTATGCCAAAGAAGGAGCGAGTATTGTGACACGTGAAAGAAGCAGGGGGCAAAAAGCAGCTCTGGTGTGAGGAGAAGTTTAGCTAAAAGATGTTGACTCACATGACAGTCTCAACAACAAACATGCGCCAACAAAACCGATTAAAAAAACAATTATGTAAAAGAAAATTTCTGCTGCTACTCAGTCCAAAACATTGACTCAAACTACTTCAATTTTCTCAAGTATTCTCATTTCACATGCTTTTCATATCCTGTTTGTTTTACAGGATGTCAAATGGGGAAATCACAGCGAGGTCAGAGAAGGAAACGTCATTGACACACTCGAAACCAGGCGCCCTCTGTACACTGATGCACGTCGACGACACAGCGACATACAAAAGACCATAAAGACACGGGCTGGATGATAGCTCAAGGTAAAAATCGCAGCGTTCCTCTTCATTGCTCCATTTAATTCCTTTGGAATCACATCAACCTTGAAGGCAGGACTCCACAACCTGTCTTCTAACACATTATCTTAATTACAGCTTTACTTTGGGGCTGCCTATACATGAAAGATTAATGACATCACCCTTTAATTAGTTTTGATAAGGGACGATGGCACAAAACTGTAACATCCTGGTGTTTAGCTTATTCAATTACGCCATTGAACAAACAAGACTCTTTTTATATTGGAGGGGGTCATACGAGACGATGATGTTCAACTCTTATTTAATTAAGCTGTTAATGTTTACAGTGAGACGGTGTTTGTTGACGTGCCAAACGGATGCTTTCCCAAGCTGTTCAATCAATTACTTAAATTGGATATACAGAGTGTTCTCATTAGGTTTGTTTCTACATGCAGACGACTGGAGCCCTTCTCTGAATTCAGCTGGCAGAGGACAAAGACGCTCAAAGATGGATCATCTGTCCATCACGGGAGCCAACACAGACAGATAGTCACTCAGCCTCACAACTATTAGCAATTCAGAGCAACTAAATGTTTGGACTGTGGGCTGAGTGACAACATGCTGCACAGATGCTTTCTCTCCACTTGAGGTGGCAGCTATCTGCTTCACCATCACATCAATTGATTTTTTTTTTCTTTTTTTGAAGTCACACAACTGTGATCAAATACAATACGAAGAGAAGATTACCAGCGAGTCTCTCAAAACTGAGCAAGCCAACTGCCTGTGGGACAAATGACTTATTACGCTCAGTCTCGGAGCCGGTTGCAGCATCGACCAGTTTCTCTAAAAACAGAGAAGTGATGATGTGAAGGTTTCTCTGCCACAATTTTCTCCAAACGCCCTCCGTTCCAAACGACTGTCAGCTGTGGTCGTTTGATTAATTTATTGGCCGCGCTGATGGCCGCGGCCAGCTTGGTCTTATGTTTACTACTCAGTAATGCAGTGATGTTGTAAAACAGGGACATGTTCAATGAGAGATTTATGGACTGCGTGTAAAATTTTGTTGGCTTCTGCCAAAACTATTGAGCAGTCCTGCAAACAAACACACCCCTAATCCACATTCAAAAGGTTTAATTGCTGTTCATAGTCAGCTAATTCAAAACATCAAAAAAAACGTGCAATCGACTGGATGCGGCTTTGTTTTTCTTTTTCTCGGAAAGACAGTTTTGCTAAAACAAGGAGCCTCGAAGGAAACGAGACACACGCACATTAAACTAATAATCATAACCTCAACAACATCTGTTCCCCTCAATACTATTCCTTTGTTAAACCTAATAAATTAAGGTTATGAGCCAGTTTACGCTGCTAAAGCAGCATATTTTGTATGCTCGGCATCTGCACTTCATATAACCCTTCCTTCAACCCAAAATTTGCCCAGCAACTGGAAATCTGAAAGCATCGATTGGAAGAAAAGGTTGGAGGTTGGTATTTGATTTTGATTGTTTATGCGGCTTCATTCAGCTCAACTGGAAAGACGAACAACAAGGTCCTAAAAAGTATCTGGAACAGATGCTAAGCAAAAGAAACAAAGAAATAGTCTGAAACGGTGTTGAGTTGAGCTGAGTAGAGATGAGTCTGTAAGGTCAGAAAAGGGCCATTAAGGTGCTTCCAGATCCAGCGACTCATTTTGCTTAAAAGGAAAATGCCGAGACACATTTTCGACAGTACAAATCATGATTCATTTAAAGCTGATCAAACGGCTCCGGTTTGAATCATTTTTTGGATGTGACTGATGTAAATTCATGACATTCCTGAGGGACGAACTTGAAAATCAACAACCAAATTTTATCTGTCGGATCCGGAGGCAACAGAATTACTTGTGAAATTACACCAATGATCATTTTTGGCAAATGTTCTGCAAAGATAAAGAAATAAAACACAGTTTTTCAAGGATAAAAAAAGGACTGTGTTGTTATTTATGACGTTTTTCATTTAATGGCTAAGCGGACGGTCCAAGGTTGTAACCCTGGAGTTCAGAGAGGTAAAAACAGGTCTAATTGGGACCCCATTAATTATGATAGGCAGAGTGGGGAGGACGTGCTCAGCTGAGATAGTTCAGCTCCAGAATGTTTTGCTGACGAGACGTTTATCGCGCGTAATTTGGCTTTTAATGAAACAAAAAATGTCACACAGAGGCAAAAAAAAATGTGTTTCACCTCGAAGCGCGTCCTTTCATTGTTTGCTGCCGATTCAGTAAAAGCGCTCTTAAAACCATCTTGTAATCAGAAACAGCAAGGATCAGTGAATACTAATCATCGTCCAATGTGCATCATTGCGCCTGTCATAAGCATAATTGTGGCAGCATGTGTAATGCCATTAAGCTAATGAAAATAATTGATTTGGCAACTCGTGTTGATCATATATTTAACAAAGCAGTAACAGGCACATAAAACACCTTCTGTATCAGTGAATTTCTCATTCAGAGCATGCTGGTGAGCTTTCTGTCTGAGCTGGCAATATAAATCAATATCAAATAAGCAATAAGTGGGGCTCCTTACTCCGAGGACTTGGCAAGTAACAGAATTCGGTGTAAAAATCACTGACACAGATGGGAAGGGAATACTGTAGCAGCTAAAGTAATCTAAGGAGAAGGAGATTCTTCTGGAAACGTTTCAGTAACAAGTCTTGAGAAGATTTCATCCCTTCTTTATGGAGCGTCGGTCAGCGAGGTGAAGCATGAAATCAAACCGATATCATAGCAGAAGTAGCGTCACGTTAACCGGCACTCTCATTCTTGACTGACAGTTTGTTTTCTTATCATAAACATGCATCGTCTTATCCGGAGAGCATCAATGCGGAACAGAGCCTGGATTGAGGCATCCCGTCGCCCTCCATCGGTGGCGCTGAATCCTGGAGTGGCACTTTCCCGCTGATGCTCCTATGAGCCGAGGTTTGATTAACGTGTCGTCTCTGAGCTCTGAGGAAAAACCTGATAACGGGCCACTAATTACAATCAAGTTTGACCTTCCAGGACCAAGATTTGTCATCGATATCTCGACTGTAGATGATATAGTCTGATAGAGACTGATCCAACACAAGAGGAGAAAAAAGAAAGCGCAACCTTTCTCCGAAACGAAGGTGTACAATTTGCAAAACAGCCATTTCTTTATAATGAAATGAGGCCAATTTCCAATGAACACTGACACACTTCAAAGAATCATTATAACCACAGTTTTTCAGCCCATGTACTGAAGATGAAAAAGACTGTGTGACCGTTGCTGGAGCTTATGTATGTACACACTGCATACATGACCTGCAGATTAATGTAATTTGATTTGTTAGCATTTCTTACAGTGATTAATATTGATAGTATGACAAATATTTTAAAAGTCAAGTCTTTCCCATCATCATTTGGTAAGCTTATTAACTGATGCCCAGGGGAGTTTCCTCCCTCCGCTGTCTGCTGAATAATCCAGCACAGACGCTGAGGGCTCGTATCCAACTAATCCTGCAGACCTCCTTCATACCTGCTCTTTTAACAAGCTCAGTTGGTTTTAAAACCAGTTGTCGTATTCTGAGAACTTACTTCCAGCTTCATCTCTTTGGGTTTTTTTGAAGCTCCTTACTGACAACTGAAGACAAAAACAGCCATGTGTTCATCATAACTATAGTCACCATCCCTACGGAAGCTTGTTTTAAAAGTACAATGTATGCCCATACAAATGACAGCTGATACTGTTCAAAATGTTTCAATTAGCAGTCTGCAAAAGTCAGTGCAGTGGTCGACCGCCCCCGTTTCCAATTTACAACCACTACAGAGTCCAAGGATCGAGTTCAAGACCACAGGTCAGTAGGAGACTCCACCTTTTAACCACCTGCCTGCACTCTGCAGATTACACATATTGGATTCAAAAACTTCAGGTGAGAAAGCATGTAAAAGTTGTTTAACTTTGACCTGACCTTACAGAGTATAAGAGTAGTATTAGAGTAGTGAGCCAATCGGAGAGCTGGAGGGTGACTGACTCATTGTAGACACTCTGATGTCTATTTACTCATCTCACAGAGAGCCGAGAGTCGTTAGCTGATGAGTAGCAAACAGTGTAGCTTCTGTAAATCTCATCTGGAAAAAAAATTAATATAAAGAGCTTTCATGGCGGATGTAAAGGAAGTATCTTAACATCCATTTTTCCTCCCAAGATGCTCCTTGGAGATATAAAAAAAAAAAAGCCTTATGATTTCATCACTCCACAAATTAGACCCCATGAGATACAGGAAAAATCCTCATACACTCTGCACATGAAAAGCAGGACGTGAAAACCTTGTATATGGCTGGACGCTGGAGAGCTTTTAATTTGACACAGATAAAGGGAAATGCGACATTCGTCCAAACAGCTTATCGCGTACTTGCATTCAAGCTATTGTCCCGCATGAAGTTTCCTGCTTCCATGTCTGAATCCAATTAACAAAGTTCTCCAAAAAGCCCGAATGAAGCCACTCGAAACATTCACATGTAGTCCAGTATGAAGACATCAAAAACATACAACATCTCTGCATTGCAATTTGTTGATTTGTTGGATCTAAACCAAACTAAAGTTTTTATTTCTGTACATTTAACCTTATCACCCATACCAGTGTCCATCATCTTTGTTGAATTCAATTAAGATAATAAACAAGGGGGGATTTTACATCAAAGAGATTTTGGAGTATACGTATTTTTACATTTGATGCCGCAGTTGCAGTACTCTTCTTTCCTTCTATCTACTCAAGAGTACAGTCAGTATTTGTACCGTGTGGGTAAAAAATGCCCAGCTTTTCACACTAAACTGTCTGGTCATTTGGAGTTCACCATCCTGGTACCCAGAGTGCAATCCATGCTGGCTTATACCTGACAGTGTGAACACAACTCATGTGCTCAAAACAGCAAGTGTGAGCATAAAAAAAGAAAAAAAAAAGTGATTTGGGGCACCGCATTAGTCACTCACTCCGTGACAGATATTAGCTTTTACCGGGCTGACCCGCTGTTACAGTCCAACCAATAACCAGAACTTATAAGGGCAAAAATAAATCCAGACGTTGGGGTGTCTGACATGCTGAAGGGTGAGTTGATTTAAAACTTTTCTGTTCCTTTACTTATTTTGGCCTTTTCATGCAAAGAGAGGGGGATTTCTTCACTCCTAACTCCATCAGCTGGTCAGCCAACTGCTACACTACACATTAGTTGTGTGCTTAAGCAGAATTTGACCTCATGTTTTTGGTTTCTGGCCGGTCGATAAGTCCAAAACCAGTTTCAATCATCTCAACAACAAACCACAGCAAAGCTCTAATAACCCCTGTTAATTATAATACCTGTTAATGAAATTTTTTGATAGGATCCGACACGGAGCACCCTCATGAAAGTCACACAAGAGAGCGTGGACAAAAACACAGTGGCAAGTCAGAGCTTTGACATTCTTGTTCTGCACTGAATGGATCAAAATTAGAAAGACTGAAAGATCAGACGAAAATAGTTGAAATGAACAAAAAAAGAAACACCCGGCGTGAACTCCAGCATGACGCGTCTTGTACCTACCGCACATTTCCTTTTAAAACGGCGCTGCACATTGTGAGAGGGCAAGGTGTCACAGGCTCCAGCTATTCCAGTACAACTCTCATGTCTGTACATGCCAAGGGCTACAATTTGTCCTGCTCCACACAGTGGATCTCTGTTGTGCCAGAACAGTCCGTAATTAATCTCTAGTGTGCTAACAAGGAGAGGCCAACGACTGAAAACACACTCTGAAGTGCTCCTGCAGATGGTCAAAGCAGGAAAAAAAGGTATGAACTGGCTTCACAGTCACTTCAGAACGCGCGAGACGGCGCCAGGGGAGCAAACTGGCCTCACTTTGCAAACACCGGTCCAACGACGGAGGTTCAATTCCCCAACCAACGCACGCTGAGATCATTATTTCTCACACTCCTTTTCACTTTGCTGTGGATTTAATGAACAATCCATGATGCGAATGGACTCCTCAGTCCCAGTTCAGGGGGAGGGAATGAAAAGGCCATAAACAAAATACTGAAGGATCGATATGAATGTGGGGAGCGGCTGAAGACCAGCGTGCTCCCACGAGTGCTCGCACTTTGGTTTGGAGCCGAACAGAAATACAAGAAGAATAAAGATTCGCTGCATCAGGTGCAGGTGCCGGCTCTCTCAAGCCGACATGCAGGCGGCCCGTAAAGCTTGACGTGTTCTGAGTTTTTGGCAGACGGCAGCACAGTAAGGCCTGAAGTCGAGTGCAAAACTGCTGATCACAGAGCCAACAAAAGCATCAACGAAACAGGAAAACGCAGCGAACATGTGCACCACAACCGAAGACAACGTTAGTCCTGGTACAAGCAAGTCAACTCGCACTGAACCAGATGACAGGATTCAGTACCCAGGGGAGCAAACCTTCCTGGAACTCATGAATGAACTGACTTGCAAGGCTGATCACAGTAGATTCGACAGCACTGATGGGGGTCCAATTCAAACTGTTGCTCTATTGATTGGCTGGGTCTGTTTCATTCTGCATTTTGCTAGTCTGCTAAAATGTATTTTGTCACTGAAACACTTTTTGATCCAATCATTGATTCAGTCAATCGGGTAAATCTCCGTGGTCGATACTTTGGAGGTTCACACATCCAACCAGGTGGTGCCCATGAATTTTAGGGGGTCTCCAGGGGCAAAAAAATGTTGGGAACCACGATTTAAAACACGAGCTCTGAACTTATTGTGCATGATATATTAAAGGGACCCTCAGGGCTGGACCCCCACCCAGTCGCCGCAGCAGCAGTAGTATTTTCCTCAACATAAATGTCATTGTAACAAGTGCACCAGCAGGTGATAAAGTGGTCGCATTGCTCTCTATATCCCAGCAACTATGCACCTCACCTTTACTCGGTGTGACTTCTGGATTTAGTAGAAAAACACGGTAAACTTTCATTAACTCGAAAAACTTGACTGGAATAAATCTCCATTGCTTTTAATTAACCAACTTCTGTGTGCACGCGCGACTTTTGGGCGGTTTTTTTCCTCTCCTCGGAAATAATGAAATAAATATCGGCGATAAAGCTGTTATTTTGTCAAAAGGAAAGCGAGCCGTTGGTCTCCAGGAAGCATCCCATTTAAATTTGAGTTCAAGTGATTCTGTGCGGTCCGAGAGTAAGCATTAAAAAGGGTTTACTTACTAAATTCAGCACCGTCTCCACGATGTCCCGGTTGCTAACCTCTCCAACCTGGATGAGTCCGGCGAGGACGGCAAATTTCATCCTGATATTCCGGATAGGAACCGACGGATTGATAATCCCAGCCGGGAGGACCACTGAACCTGAGCCGGACATCATCATCGTCTCACCGGCGGCAGCCGAGACCGCAGCCGCGTGCTGCCCGTGACCTGGAGGAGGTTGTCGGTCCGAGAGAGACAGCGAGCCCGGCATTGTCAGCGGGTCTCTCGGTTGTCTTTTGCCTCCCGCAAACCGGGAGGTTTTCAGCGGGCTTGTTCCACGCGCGAGCTCTCTCTCTCTCCCTCTCTTCTTCTGCTCTCTGTGTGATGTGTTTAATCACCGCTCCGGAGCTTTAACAGAGGGAGAGAGAGAGGGGTGAAAATGAAAGAGAAGAAGAAAAAACAACAGCAAAAGACAAAAAAGAAATCACTCTCTGTCAGTAAAATCCACTCTGGAGAGTTCCGCTGAGTGAGTCCGGTAAACTGTCGGTTCCAGACGGTTAACCGAGCTGACCGACCTGCGCCGCGCTGCGCACACAAAGCGTTGTGTTTGCGGGCGCGCGCGCGTGTGAGCGTGTCTCTCTATCCTTCTCGCTCACTGCGTGCGCGGGTGAGTGCGTGTGTGCGCAGCGCTCGCTCGGATGCACGTGTCCGTGCCTGCGCCGCTGTCACCGCCATGTTGCCGCCCCCTGCCTGCAGCTGCGCTCACCACGCCTGCGCTGCGTAAAAGACGCGTTTCCTCCACCTGTGTCGGAGAAAAGAGCGAGTTCACAACGTAGCCAAGCCGAGTCGGTCAAGTCACATATAAAACTGTCTCTGTTGTTCCATTTATTTGGCTCTTGACCTGCAACATACCATCAAATTTCACAAGCTGAAATGAATAGTCCCTGAATTACTTTGTTTTAAAGATGTGTAATTTTTCTGTAATTAATTTATCACTTGAATCTCCAACAGGACTTTGTGATTAAAAAAATACTTGCCTTATCATTAAAAATCCCTTTTTCTGCAACTCAGTAAGCACGTACTGCCTGAAACAAGCCGTTCCTTCAATGGTTTAACAATTGATCTCAAAGTGGTTGAAAAAAGGCACATTTTCCCATTACGCAGAAAAATGACTTCCTAATAAGAATAATTTCTTGATTTCTGTTTCAAAACATCAAGGCAGCCAAAGTCCAATAAGCCAAACTTTATTAGCTTCAACATTTCATAGGTTACGAAGAAAGAGAAATATGAGAGGTAGATTTTGGGGTAGTTTTTTCCATTCATTTGGAAACACAAACATCACATGGAAAACACAACAAATCATCAAGTTCTGTTGGTTATATAAAGGAGAGTGACACTGACAGCTTGGCAGGATCTCTCTGTCCATCGTCTTGACTGACAGCCAGAAGCTGAGCTTGTATTTCATGACCTCATTAAGCTGATCTGTGTCAGCATGGCTTCAAAAGAGGGAGGAATCACATGTAGAATATCACTGCTACTGTATGCTACTGTTTTCAAGCTCGATTTGTTCTTTGCATTGAGGTGCTGCCAAGTCTCAAATCTGGTCTCCTCTTATTATGTATTTGCTATTTTTCTGTACAGCAAGTTATTGTAAAGTAATGCTTCTTCCATGTTTAATTTTGTTTTACCACCAACCCCCCCCCCCCCCAACACACACGCACTCTCACACAGAGCATTGTTTATCTTGCTGATCCCATTTCCAGTGAGAACCATAAACAAAAGCAGAGCAGAAGTCAGCAGAAGAGGTTTAATTTGACAAATTACAAGCTGAGCGCACATTAGGAAAACTAAAAAAGATGCAGCCTCAATGACCGCACTCGATGACTTGCTCATTTTCATGTAATGAGGGTTCCAGTAAAAACCACCACAGAAGGATCTGTCACGCTTACCGTTTCCAGCTTTAATAAAAAGGGACTTTTCCACACTTTCATTACATCCAATCTGACTGGACAAGTTTTAGCAGATCCCAGGTGGCAATGTATACAAACCATTAGTGTGTGGCAATACTATTAAATGGGCTTTACAGGGAGATCCTCCTTATATTCAAGCCAAAAGTGGAGTCTCTTGATTAGAATTAGCCAGCACAAGTATCTCACCAGTGGATTTTGTTGCCTCCTACCCTTTAATTTTAAAAAGACAAAGTAGTACATATAGAAATCAGGTTTTGGTGGGAAATAAAACATTATACTGCCCCTAGTGGACATAAATGAAAGTCAACAAGGTTAACCTGTTAGATATTTAATCATTAAAATAAAGAAATTTGAAAAACTAAATGGGTCTTTTTGCAATTTTTCAATGTGAAAAAAATACAGTTTAAAGGTCAGTGTTTTTGTTGTTGACTTGATACTTCTTCCAATCGACCAGCAGAGGTCCCTCTAACTCCAGAGCAGAGACAAACTGTGATCGTGGATAGTGGATAGTGAATTGTTGTACAAGGTACATTTTCTGCTTAACCCTCAAAATATCCTTGTCATCTATTTCGTGAAGCAAATGAGTGACCGTTAACGGAATTCATTGACACGAACAGTTTCTCATAGTTTGCTTGGCAAAAATGAACGAGCAGGCTGTGAAAGAATGAAAGACGTGTGTCCAGTAAAAGTCAACAAGCTGTGCTATTTTTGATAGTTTTATTCAGAAAATGATGTGTCTTGTACCTGACTGCAAAATCCAAGTACCCTAAAAGCAGGTATGATCGAGTCAAACCTTAAGTCATTCCTTTCACGAACGTCGGAGGTTTAATAAAGTTACACCCATTTGGAAAATGACAATACTGAAGCAAAGTAAAACCAGCTTACAATTTTGTACCATGTGTGTTACAGGAGGGTTGACACTGGGAACGGTTCAATATATAAGGAATTAACATACAAATTATTTAACCATTCACATATATACAATATAAACAGAGTGATTGCATTTACATTATATTCACAGGATTATTTACAGACACTTGAGTGTACGACATAATAATTATAGCTTTGAATCTGAACTGAATAACATACACATGCTTCTCAGAAGCATTTAAGAGCTTGAATGTCCTAGACATTGTAGAATAAAGTAACAATGCAATATTAAAGATAATAATTAATAATAACATACAGGTTTTTAGCAACACAAAGGTAACATTGGCAGGATGATTAATTTCCCATTGAATAATTATGCTCAGCACCTATAAGATGTCCTCTTCTGTCATTGTGCAAGTACAGAGGAGCTTAACATTATTTTCAGAGCCTTTGTACACAGAAGGGGAAAAAAAGGCAAACAAACTGTGCTTCAGTTGTCCGGTCCCGTCTGCACTGTTCGCGTTCGCAGTGATTCAGAGGCTCAATCTTGATGCCAAGGAGGCGGAGAGACAACAGAGACGACTGAGCACAGATATTCAGATCTTCGTCTCAGGGCCGTCTGTGATTAGTGGCTGGAAGGAGTTACGGATCCGAGCAGCTTCTGCAGCGCAAAGGTGACCGAAGGCTTTATTGTACCAGTCTGGAGTCCTTCCCCTAAAACAAAAAACACATTTTGAATGAGATAGGTATCTTAGACATGTGGCTAGAATAGTGAGCTTATGGTATTGAGGGATTTGTGCGTGTGTTGGTTTCTGCAACTGCAAAGAGAGTCACTGAGAAAACCTGATCACAGCTCTCTACGAGGACTCACTTCAAGTCCACTCTGCAGATGTGCGTCAGTCGGGACTTTCCGGAGCCACACGGCTCCAGCAGGTAGTTGGACTCCAGGACAATCGCTCGTACCCCACCGATGGGAGAACTGTCCTCATGCTCCACTGACACAGAAACCAGGGAGCAAGCACCTTTGGGCAAGTCTGTCCTCCACGACCTTGTGAGAAAAAGAGCAAATATTTTAACTACAACATAACAAAAAAGAATCTGGATAACAGGCGACGGCTTGTTCTCGTTTTTATCACCACTGACCTGAGGACGACAAAGTCTCTGCTGGGATGAGGGGGCATGCGATTGAGGACATACTGAAACACTTCCGTCTGCTTGTCGAGCGTCTCGCACACTTTCCACTGCAGCAGGTCCATGTCCCACAGGTGGCGCTCTCGCAGCACCCGGTTCAGCACGACGGACGGCGGGGCCTCAACCTCCACAGAAACTCTCCATCGTCTCAGGGGGTTCCCATCTCCCACCTGGATCATACAAGAAGCCAAAAACATATAACTTATTCTGCAAACTTATACGCACTTTTATCAGCGTCAAAAAACATGAACGCATATGTCTTAAAAAGATCAAACACTGAGAGGTTAGAGTGCTTGACTTAAACTGCAATGAGCATTGACATTTCCGTCTTTTTTGCATTACAGTAAATAATAAACAGCAGCATGTTTGAAGTGGAAACACTGACCTTCTTGTAGTAGAGCTCTGTGTTGTCTGCACTGCTGCAGGACACCCAGTACTTGGACTTCTCCCGGGCCTCTTTGAGCAGGTTCTGCAGCCTCCCCTCCATATGTGTTTGGTATGTTCCACCATCGTCCTCCAGCTGTTTGCACAGCTCGTGAATTGTCGGCGCATGCAAGTCGGCCTCCACGTACGAATTACGCGACTGAGTAACCATCTCATGGGGGATCTAATGGGTGCATAAAAAGATGAGTGAAGACTCAAATCAGACAAACAGATTGGATGTTGCATCCCAGATTAACAACCCTCGCTGGGTATCAGATGTGGGGAGTGTTTGTACCTCAAAGAGCCGGTTGCACTCTATGATCATATGAGCGAGGCCCTGTGTTGCTGCAAGGTTTTCGTTCAGATCCTTCTGGTCTGGTCTGCCGGTGGCATACTTCTTCTGCATGGCCCTGAAGATAAAGGGAAGAGAGAGCTTGTTAGGGAAGGAGAGTTTTCAGGTCAGCATCCCCACAAAAAAAAGCCCCTCTTCCGCTCTGCAGGGATCCCCTTTGAACCCCTGAGCAACAATTTCAACATGGTAAATTAGAGAGCCTCGCTTTGTTTGTACACAGCGTGATCTCATAAAACATTAAGCTCTAAAAAGAGTGTCATATCCTTTTAAAGCTGGCCCAGAAAGACAGTAATCTATTGCACCCCCGAGGGCTGCGCGAACTCTGTAACCCATTTTATGCATCTCTTTATTGAGTTGGAGGTGAAGATAATCATACAGGAGTTAATAGAACACACGCATGTCTTGTTCATTATTTTTTTTAAAAGCCAGAAGCAGCAGCCAGTTTGGCTGGATCACAGTCACGCCCCCACGAACGAGCAGCGACACCAGAAAAAAAGAAGGAAACTCTATAAAAATACCTTGGCGACAGATTGTCCTTCTTCAGGATGTTGAGGTGGAAGAGGGAGGGGGCCAGACACACGGCGATGTTCATGGGGGTCATCTGGTTCTCCTCCACAGAGGAAGTGACATCGCTGAGGAAGCAGAGCAGCGTCTGCAGCACCTCTCGGTTCTCGTCCGACATCAGCATGATGGCTGCCTGGACAGCCTGCAGCCTCTGGTCCTTCGGCACGTCTAAACACGCATATCCCTCTTAATTAATTGTGTCTCACAACACTCACGCAGACTGTGATGTCCAAAAGGGATATTTGTGCACTTACACTGGTAGATATGGAGGAAGGTCTCCCCCAGCTTGCTGGTAAGCAGCGGTTCAGGTAAATCCCTGAAGAACTGCTTCACCATGTCAGCCACATCGTAGGCAGACTGATCCTCGTAGTTCACATTGTCAGGGGAACTTTCATTCATTTGCCGCAGAGCTTGAATTCGTGACTTCACCCCTGATTTCCGGAAAAGACCCACCTAGAAAGGGAAATCCGAGGCACCAACGTCAGACCAACACAGTGGCTGGAGGTCTGATCCGATGAGAAAAAGACCTTAACTCGGGGTCGGCCGGGTGCCGTGACTGACCTGGTCGAGACACTGGCTCCTCAGGTATCTCAGCGCCTGCTGCAGGCCAAGGGGCAGTGGCTGTCCCGACCGCTGCACGTGCACGATGAGCGGTACTCCAAAAACATTCTTATCCTTATAATCTGGTACCTTCATTCTCTTCATAAACTTTGGGACAGACCTAATAGAAATTGAGAAAGTAGCGTTGAGAATGAGCTTGAAGAGAGAGTGAAAAAAAACAGGCTGCAAGACAGGTGACGTTAGAACTGTCTCCTATGATCCTCCTTCCTCTCGTCAATTCACAAAGTCCATGAACCTCCTCTTCTCCAATGTCTGAATATAGAGGTTACTTTTATAGATCTGTTTCTTTCTGGTCAATGTCACCATCTCTGAATTACAAAACATTCAGCAGCCGGTCTCACAAACGTCAAAAACAGATTGAATATAGATGAAAAAAATGTCCCTCTCAGAAACCACCCTTCAACTTTCAACAGCCCACCCCAGCTACTTCCCTTATTGGGCTTCAAAGCAATCAGTAGTTTGAGAAGGACTCACCAGGTCCAGCCATGTTTGTTAGACATCGAGTACTTCTCCATGATTGCAGTCAGTCGCAGCAAAGAAAACTTCTGTAACAAACTCAGCTGGCCCGCAGATTGGTTTGTAATCTGCAGGGACGCCACCGAGTGGCTAATACGATTTGATATCTGAAAGCTGGGCCATCGTAACCTACAACACAGATAAATTGAAGATGAAAGATTAAAAAGAGAGCGAGAGTTTAATCGAAAATACTTGTTGACTTCGTCGAGTAAAGTTTTTTTACCTGTTAGGTCTTGTGAGCGAGGCGCCCACCCCCGAGTCCCTCCTCTCTCGGAGCCTCGTTGACTCCGTCTCAGCCAGCGACACTTTGTCTCTGTCGCCGTCGCTTGGGGTGGTCTGGCTCTCTGTAACAGAGTTCCCCTCGAACTCCAGCGTGATCTGACTGGACGACTGGAGGCCGACGGTTCCTTCCCTCTCACCGTCCCTCTGCAACAGTGCTTCTCCTCCGGGTAACACGTTTTTTGACCAGTGGTCCACGATTTGCTGCAGGCCGTTGACGTGCAGCAAGATGTCGTCCAGGTGGGGGAACAGGTCCTCCTTCTCCAGGTCGATCAGGTCCCCTGTGCTGGCATACAGATGCGAGCCGGGGACGTTGTCGTACACGCTGATGCGGCTTCCTCTGGAGCAGCACTGGGTGGGGGGCCGGCTCTCTTTTGTGCATGATATAATCGGGGAGTCCAAGTGCATGCTGCCCGTGTGCCAGTTTATAGAAGCTCCGTTGGTTGGGGACAGGCTCTCTATGGAGAGCGCTTTGGGGAAGGTTCCCGGCTTGTGGTCTTTGGGAATGTGGACCACCAGGTCTTCATATGAGCAGAACTCATTCCTGCGGTTTTGTTCTGCAACATTATTTACTTGGCTGCCAGAAAAGATGTCGACGTCCTCTAAATACATGCCGCTGCGCTTGTGGTCGGCTCGGTGAGGTTTGCGCTCTTTCATGCTGGGTGTGCTGACAGTGCTGCCACTGGAGTGGCTGCTGCCTTCACTGCTGCACTGGGATGGCAGGGCTTTGCCGGACGGCGGTTCTGGCGTCCCGCCGTCGCCGTTGATGATCTCGACGCACCGCAGAGTTTTCAGCGCCTGGGCCTCCTGCTGCAGCACGGGGGAGCTGATGACCAGCGTCTTGCGGCCGCGTCCCAGAGTTCCCCGGGAGCTCAGTGTCTCCATGCGCCGCAGGAAGTCTTTGGCACGGATTCGGCTCGTCTTGCCATGCTTCTCGGTCAGGGAGCCGTATTGAGCGAAATCTTTGGGGATGTGAGGCATTGTGAGAGACGTCGAGTCCGGCATCGCGGCAGAGTCCGAGCACGTGCGGTTGGAGCAGTCGGAGTCCTCGGTGCTGAGGCCCCTGTGGCCGCTGCCGCCGCTGCTCTCGCTGTGCAGGGAGGAGACCTCGGGCTCGCTCAGGTCCGTCAGAACGCTCTCGCTGCTGGTGGTGGCTCTGAGATGCACGCCGTCTCTGGAGCTCTGGCCCTCCCGATGGTTTCCCAGCAGACAGTCGATGTCTTGTAATCTGGACCAACGCCGGCTGCTCCACTCAAAGGTCCATTTGTCACTGATAGCAAACAGGTCTTCTTCATCAGAGTCTTCACTCTGAGGGAAGACAGGAGACGTTACAATGGCGTTGTTCTTTGCAGGTTCGAGATCAGCAAGCTGAATTTCTGCACTTTATTCAAAGTGGGATCATCACTGGACAAACAACAGGGGATACACACAACCGAGACCACTTGCATGTGTTTCTGCCAGCAGAATTATGTTAGAAGTTGTTCACAAACATCAGCTGCTTTGCAAGGTGTGAAACCCTCCATCACACAACACCTCTTTCACACCAAACAGTCATAGGAAAACGCCTGTGTTTGCTCAGAATTATGAACATTATGCAATCAGCCCACAGTGATATAACAGCAAGCGTCCCCTTTTTGAGCTGAAGACTGTTCCATAAATAGATCAAGGAAGGAAAGAAATCATTAATATGTGCCAGCGGGCTACATTCCAGTGTGGGAACAAATTACAAGTAATAATAGACATGAATATAACAATGGTGCGATCTTAAATAACACCAAATGTAGGTTAACAGGACATTGTCAGGCTATCTTTAAGTGTTTGCAGGAAGCACATGCATAACTTAGGGCGAGCATGGTGAGACAATACTGTTTCTTACAATGGTAATGACTTTTGTCTTCATTTGTGTCTAACACCTGCAGTATTTATGTCTTTTTTACCACATTATACAACAAACATCCGAGAAACTACATTTTACATCCGTAGTATTGTAGAGACAAGACTGAGTTTGAAGTTTTGAAAACCTTTGTCCACTCCAACATTGTTTAAATTGAAAATTATGATAAAAACCATAATAATAATACAATTTCTGGTTTTAATGACCCAGTTTGACCAAACCTGATTTTATCAGGTTCCTGCTGAGTTTCATGATGACTCGATGTTTAACATCAGGTGTGTTTGAGCAGAAAAACACTGAAAATTTGGTGGAGTTATAAACCAAGAGCAGACTTAGAAAAAACAGCCAGAGGTACCTGGCAAATGAGCGAGCAAAGGAAAGGAGTTTCTAGGTGGGATTTCTGTCACTGTCTGGGGGGCTTTGTGGAAAGAAAGGTTGGGAACCGCTGACAGCCAGAAAAATGCCCCAAAAAAAGAAAGAAATACAACTTAGCACCAAGTCATCACAATGGACCCCACAACTTGTCAATCATAGGTTTCCTAAGCATGTCACTCATTTCAGGCCAAAAAACACAGTGACATTCACCAACTGGCTGATTGTTATATTTGTGAGAAGGGAAGAAAAGCTCAACTCTTTGCATATTTTCGACTCTCCGAACACCAAGGTCGAAATAAATGGAGGTGGCCTGATTGTAACAAAAAGAAAGGTGAAAGGAGCGGCGCTTACTTTCTTCTTTGGAAGATTCACGTCAAGTTTCATGGAAGCACACTTGTTCAGAGTGTTGAGTCGCCTGAAAGAGGAAAAAAAAGAAAGCTGAAGGTTAAAAAAACGATCCAGAAGAAACAAGAGAAAACACCCTGATAGTCTCCTAATGAGGAGACTAGAAATAGATCCCCTTCTGTTTGCTGTCTGAGTGTTAATCTGATCAGCTTCTGTTCTGGATGCGCAGCCAGACCCAGTGGGAAACCCAGTTTATCCGTATCGTAATATCCTAAATCTAATGAACACCAGTAATTGGCAGTGGCTCTGTTCTCTCTCTCTAAGGGCTGGATCTAAGTGCTTGTGGCTTGAAGGTCTGTCTGCTGTTCGGGAGAGGTGAACTTAAGGTCGAGCACATCCAGTTGCAGGCTGATTCACTGAAAAACAACCTTCTGTGGGTGGCAGCCCACAGCTGGACCTACACAAGCACGTCGTTCGTTCATTCTCGTGTTTTCTGTGCTGACTTACTCCTCATCAAGCAGATGTCTTGCAAACTAACTCGTACTGAAATAAGCTGTTGGCGTGACGAAGCTGACGAGGAAAAGCTGCTCTGCATTGGTGGAGATTTGGTATATTTTTATGGGTACAACCCAAATGCTTAGCTCTGCTGCTCATCCCACAAAAGCACTTTCCTGAAAAATGTTTCACCAATTAAAAGAGAAAGAAACAGGCTGTCTGACTTTCTAACAGTTATTGACAAGAAGCATTTATATAACAAGGAAATCATCAACCAAACAGTTGATTTTTGCTTTAAATTCAAAAAAATAAGAGATTTTTATCTAAATTGACCTTAAAAATTTACAAACGTCTCAAAATATTTTCCACTGATGTTTCAAAACTTCAAATGCTGAACTGTGTGCCATATGAAAGGTTATTAATAACTTGAAAAGTCTTGAGAAACTCCAAGAAGAAAGGGACTATTTTTAGTTGTGTAATTACAAAAACACAGACAAAGCAAATGCTTAGTCATGAGCATGCCGTTTCACGAACCTGAGCATTGGAGCACGCTTAAATAAGTGCTGGCTTCAGCCACTGGGAAACAATCTTGTGGTAAGATGATTACAAGCCTTAACAGTTCCACATGCTGCCAGCGGTGTTTTTTAACCGATTAGCGGTATTGTTCTGTGACCGGAAAAAAGTCCTCGGATGGAGGGCTGCGACTCTCCTCCGGTGCAGTAGATGAGAGGGGTTAGTCAAACAAGACGTTCCCATGATTGTTACTGTAGATAGCGGGACACAACTGAGGGCAGGAATTTTTTTTTCCCTCCTCCAAGCTGGAGCGCCCTTTATTCCACGGGACCAAAAGAGCTTTGAATGTGGCTGCTAAAACAGGAGGCTGCTTAGTCAGGGGATCAACCCCAGCACTCACGTGTATGAAATATCTATCCGTTTCGCCTCTATAAAGACACCCACCGTCTGCAGGGTGGTATTTATTTTCGCACACAAGACTGCGGTGGCGTAACTAACTATAAAAGGGATCCCCGTGTTACCATAGAGATGCCGGGAAGTCGCGGACAAAAATCACGTTGGAGGTGGAACTGTTTGCAATTGTTTTCCATTTATCCCGTGGCCAGTTTGGAATTTAGATGAGTTGCTTTAGGGCCGTTTGGAGTCACAGCGTACGGAGCTGCATGAGGCTCCCCTCATGCTCCTCCCGCTTCCCTCTTGGGACGGTTGTCATAGCTACCGTGGTGGCTTAAGTGTTGTTTTCATCCCGGCCTGAAAAAAAAGACTACATGAGCCGTCTTGCCCTGCGAGTGCGTCATGTGGAAACACCAGTTGTTTGGTTCCTGTCTTTTTATGTCCTCCGTGCTCTCGAGCAAAGTAGGAAACACTCCATCACGATGTCATGTTGGACGAGGAACACAATCACGTCATCCATCTTAAAAGTAGATTTCGCCCCCCAAAAAACAGGACTAAGATGATGATATTGGACATAAATAATGGGCTTTTCACGACGCACAAAGTGAGGCGGGATTTTGTTTATAACGAGGAAAGAAGGTGAACTGTTTCATTCGTCCTCTTGCAGTTTGAGGACTTATTAAACAGTGAGACTTCCAAATATAAGTGCAGAGTGAACTTACACTTTTGTTCACCTTTTATTCATTTTGTCTGAGCAGTTGTTTCTTCAAATTTGATCAGTATTTGTCCTTTCCACCCACTTGTCTGAGTCGTTTATTTTATATTTTCTTTACATTTGCTTCATTCCAACTTAAATGTTCTCTCTGGAAACTCCTTTGTGATATTGTTCTTAAATTAAGCAAAAAAACTTACACATTATTCATTGTCATGGCTGAAAAAGAACCATACAATTTGTAAGCCATAAATAAGAGAAAGATCCCAACAAGAAAAAAACTCATTTTTAGAAAAACTGCATCAAATCAAGTTGTCAAGTTGCCACAAAGCAGAAAGAAGCCTCACAGCAGCAACCACACGATGTTTGGTGAAAGTGTGAATGCTCAACAGAAGTTGTCCGACAATTAGTGCTTGACAGCTCACCTGCACAGAGGCTCCACGAGGTCTTTATCCAGAAAGTCATGATCTCTTTTCACTGGAGTGATGTCAATGGGAAACTGGGAGTCTGAGGGCAACAGCAGCAAAAATTCAGTCAGACGCCGAGTCGAAATTTCACTTCATATTCCAGCAGTTGTAAATGAGCGGCATTCATGGACACGTCGGACGGAGGGACACGGAAACTGACATTCCTTCCAGAAGTGCATTGAGGACCATCAAACTTGTTTTGCATGCGGTGCTAATGAGAACAGACTGAATTTACCCCGATAACAGAAGTCAGGCTTGTGTGGGCATTACGTCTTGTTCTGGCTATGGGCTTCCTCTTACGTAACTTTAAGAGACTGAATCCAGACCCTCGGAATCTCACATTCCTTGGCATTCATGTGGAGTTGTTCAACTTTTTATGAAAAGCAGAGGCTGCAGCGAGCATTCAGACCTCAACAAGACTCGGCCTGTTTCTTAAGCGTGGGAGGACAATAAGACACATTTAGGGCTTTGAAATATGATTACATCACAAGGACATCTTTTTCTATCACGACCACGTTTAACGCAATCAAGCAAACAACAAACAAGATAAGACGCACGACGGCATCTCAGCGCTCCGTGATCTTTAGCACAGTGCAGAAGTTTTCTTACCAGCTGTAAACCGAAACAAACGTGTTGCGCATCAAAAGTCTGGCCTCAAAAAGAAAACCTGTAGAAGTTGAGCTACTCTGAGCTATTAAACCCATTTCTTACCATGACTTCAGCATTCAAGCACAGAGAAAGTGTTTATGTGGTCGCTCGAAAGGAGATTAGACTTTGAAAGCAGCTGATGTTCAGCTTGTTTTGTGGTGTTCGAATGGAGCCCCCCCCCCCCCTCCCATTGCAGCTTCTTGACATCATTGTGTAAGTGAGGCTCACTGTGCAGCTCATGAATACATGATTCTGTGTACAGGCTGCGGAGCGACCACATGACACCAGGTCCCATAACTCACCTGTCACCTCCAAGGAAAGCACACTCGAGCCTTCATTTCACAACAGAACTAAAATAAAGATGATATTTCTTGTTCGAGTAAAGATCCCATTTACTGCTGTTCTACTTCATTAATCTATATCACCGCCCTCCCTCTGAGAGGAATGTGTGTGTGTGAGAGTTTACCGAGTGTTTTTATTACCTTCAAAGAGCTGAGCGTACTGGGGAAATCCTGCTGCCCGCAGCCAGTCACACGCCTCTTTCGCCTCGATCTCTGAAATACAAGAAATGAGACTTTTAGGAGAAGAGATCAGAAGAGAAAGCAGCTGAAGCTGATTTCACTTTCACCAAACAACAAACACCGGGCACAATTGAGCCTGTGTCTGATGCTCTCAATGCACAGAGCCACAGAGACGTCATCATGCAAATTTGATCCACTGAACTGCAACATGCTCGGATATTTACCTCCAGGGAAGCTACAACCAGAACGACCAAAGACCAAAAAAACGAAATGAAACGTTGCGTTTCCTTTACAATCCCAGTCAAAGTTTTCTGATGGAGAACGGACCCCCGCTGGTGGGATCATACAGTGGTCGTACCGACCTGCAGGCTTCACAACCATCAATGACCACGGAGGACTGTTGGCACTTTTCCATGAATGCTAATCGGGTTGGGTGCCATTTACCGCCTGTGTGAGACCTGATGTCTGACACACCGGTGCGACAGCACACAGGCTGCCTGCTGCTTTGCATTAGCACAGGAAATTAATATGATTAGAGAAGCTTTAACAAAGAATATAACAAACAGACCCAAAAAGAGGTCACTTAAACTTCTAATGTGAAACTTCATGTCACATTACAACAATTACTGGCAATAAAATTACCGTTACAATGCCTCGAATGTACGAAATCAAGCAAAAATGCCTGAAAAACATCTCTTTGTGTCTTTACTTGGATAAAAAATGACTAACTTCTGACTAAAACAGTGGTCATGTTTGAAAGGTTGTCTTGAAATTTAAAAAGAGATGACAAAACAGTCAGACTGACTTTTGATGATTATTCACCAAACAATAAATGCATTTGAAAAGCAAGAAACGCCAAAATAAACAAAAGGGGAAAAACAAAGAACAAAGCCTGCGACTGTGGTGCCGAATGTGAGAGATCTCAATTATTTGGTGAGCAAAATTGGATAATCACGACAAAATTACAGCACGAGAGAGAAAAACATATCTTACCACTGCTCTCGTTGAATTTTCCTTCAACAAATTTCCACTAATTATCAGCTCAACAAGCTTCAGACGATTGTGAAGGGGGGAAAAACCATCAAATCCACGAGCAGTTGAGCTGCTGCACACCGGCGACAAACAACTCTCCCATCACACATCTGAGGTTTCAGTTCCAGTCCCTGTCTGCGCCTGACACGCTACGACCCGGTAACATGAACCCAGGTCATTCATCACACAATAGTGAGTAATTACAGAGACTATATCCATGCAATGAAGATACTGCTATCAGCAGGGGTTCTTTCTTTTTTTTTTACAGAACTGTTGATCTGCGTCCCACCTGTGCCGCTTCACTTCTGTGTCACACACAAAGAAAAATCAATGAAAAGTGACTTTGGACGTCAGACTGACCAGCAACTGAATAAATATTAACAGAGCCCCGTGTCCTTGGATGACAAAAAAGTCAGTCTGTTTATTCCCTCCACCAGCAGTTAAGTCAACATGCTGCCAGGAGCCACTCCGCTCCGTTCCCACCTGTATCAGCGGGGGCTGAAGGCTCTCTGCTCAGCTAGGCTTCCCTCCCAGGTGAATAATATCAGGCCCGCATTATTCAACCGCAGCCGGCGTTGAGAGCGCTGCCAGGTCCGCCTGTGTCCCACAGCCGCAGGTTAGACCACTGGGAGCAAGTAACATGAGCAAGGAATTCCTCTCTGTTTGGCATTCAGTAACACGATACCGAGACATTCTGTCCTCTCATCCTCTCTCTAAGGAAATCTCTTGTGGATAAAAGGCTGGGCGGGCATCGTGCCAGAGAATGAGAACTTGTGTTTGCTCTCCTCAACCCGCAGCTTTAAAACTGTGTACAGTATAAAGTTACAGTTTCACAAAGAGATGAAACCCAGTTTAGCTCTGACACAATGGCCCAGAATGTCAAAAGCCGTGTACGGCTGAAGGATCCGTGGCAGAGGCGACTCCTTCCTCCATACAATTCAATTTATGTAACATTCAGGAGCACCGGAACACCGGTTATGCAATTCACAGCGCGGATATGACATGTAACAAACTGCTGCAGGGTAAGATACGGCACATTTGGCCGTCCTGAAGCGGAGCGGTGCCAAACTTATGGCACTTTTAAAGGTGCAGCTGCATTCCAGTCTTTCATAAAATATTTACTACAGCATCAGGAGTTTCATGGGCTTTTATAAGCTTTGTTTTTGTCCTGACCTGCATCAAGTCTGACAGCAAAGCTTCCCGACTAACATTAATCCTCCTCCTCCAGCACTGTTTCGCAAAAAGAAAGCCAGACTGAATCACTCGGGCTCCTCGTGAATTAAAATAAACCAGCACTTAATATGCCTCTTTCCCGAAATCCTCGAATCGACTGACGCTGTTGTTTCCTGCTCGTAACGAATTGTTGCGTACTCACGGGATGTTTTCATCATACAGCCCGAGTGGTTCATAGATCCATCAAGACTGAGAGAGCGTCTCCCAGCGTGTCAGAGCATCTTCATTCCCACGCCGAGCCGCATTCCAGCTCTCGCAGTTTGAACTCGGATCCTCAGCTCCCTCTTTCTCTTTCCATCTACCCCCAACCACCATGTGCCTGTCCCTAAACACTAAATCTCGCCCTCAACCCACCCCTTTCTGCGGCAGGCTCTCCCAAAACACCCCCCCACCCCACTCCTCCTCCCCCCTTCCTCCCCCTTCGGCTCCTTGTGCCCGACCCTCCTACCCAGCTCTGCCCACGACAACTCTTTTATACCCCACTCAGCACATTTTTGGCAAAGATCTAAGCTGCAGCCAAACAGCAAAGACCGCCTGTGAATCCCGGCTCTTGTTGCTCAAGACGTATTAAAACATGATGAACCGTTTCCTGATAGATCCCTCTGATTCCTGCCGTCGGGGCCAAATTTACATGAGTTTTGCTTTGACAGAGTTTCGAAATTCCCTCCGAGAAAGTGTTAAAGCTGATGTGGGAAATGTTGAACTTAAACAAACAGCGGAGCGAGAGGCAGGGTTTGGAGGACTCCAGATGTTGTTCCAGCGGGTCAGTAAAATGGAAAAACGTAGGCAGCACAACTCGGGGAAAACCATGACATAAACTGTCAGCAATCAGCGGCGGTGAATCACGCTGAGGCACTCGGCAACTCACAAGACTCTGCGCTCACATCACCGGAGTGATAAACTCGTCTGTTTCACCTCCGTCTCGGGCGCTTTGTCTGACTTTAGATTGAAGAATGGAGGATTAGTTTGACCCGGGTCATCTGACACGACAATGTTTTGTCACAAGACTCAAAATAAAGACACAGTTTGGAGAAACGGGAGGAAAAAGGTCGTGAATATAATTAGTCGGAAAATAAAACACGCTCGGATCTGGAGGGAAACCAGGGCTGAGCTGCTTGAGTGACTGCAATAACAAACCGATTTTATGTTGTATTGTAAAAGGTGAAATCACAGAACGTTTGATTTATGAGCCGAGTCTGTTGGTTAAACATGTGGATAAAAGCACCTTAAATTAGCGGGGGTTTTCCGTGGTTTGGTGATTACGTAAGGGGACGGTATCCATCTATAGTTTCCTAAACTATGAGCACAATTCCAGATGGAGTCCCACTCCGACGATGCCTGCAGAACTTTTATCCGTTCCTGCCATTTTCTCCTTGGAATTACTGAGGCCAGGACTGGGGTAGAAGTGCCTCCAGGGATGACGCAGGCACGGTACAATTTGTACACCTTTAACCAAACCGGCACATATTCTAACTTTCAAAAAAAAACACACTCTAAAACAAACTGCCTGAATGTCTCAGCACTAACAGTCTGCCTCTCCCGCCCCCACACTGCAGCGCCGCTGGCTGAATCAGCCCGACGAGTCAGACTTCAAGAAGAATGTGTATATGAACACCTGGAGGAAGGCGGACAAAAGCGGCGGCAATATGGAAAAACAAAGATTCCGCGAGAAGGTGTCGTCACGCCGGGGAGACATGAGGGACAGGCCTCTCAGAGCCCTTTTATGATGCTAATTGCACACAGACACCCACTCACAGTGAGCAGTCAGCGCAAGACTAGACAGACAGCCAGGGGGAAACACACTGCCCCCCCCTCATCTCGTCTGCCCGAAAAACCACAACATCTGATGCTTCATGCCCCAAAATAGCCGAACATTCCTGCTGTCTCCCCATTGTGCGTAAGGTAGCAAACAGGAAGCACAATTACCAATCACAGATCGCCAGAGGACAGATGTTACGGGTGAGGGACTCGCCGATTGTGGATAAAGAAGGTATGAACAATCTGTTTCACGACTTGTGGGACCTTCAAGGGAAAAGCCGCCGTTTCACAAGGTGGATTAATGCCGCAGCGCCCCGTGTAATTCACCTAACGTGGTGGGAACAAAGCCCCCCTATTTCAAGTGTGGGTCTTAATTAACAAAGCTCAACATGTGCCTCGGACCCCAATATCCTCAGCAAAATATCACACCGCCATGGACAGGAAGCACCGCGAGCCAGCGTCGCAACAGCGTGTGCGTGATTCATTGTTGAATAAAGTACAATAATCAAATCTTCGAGATGATCTGTCCCCTCAAGGTGAGTAAAAACACACTGTTTTCTGTGGTTGTGACTCTGTTCTTGATGCAGTGATTAGCACATGAGCTGGCTGGCTCCACAGGCCCAGTAATTACAGAGCACCGGCGCTGAATCACCCGGGGACCTCCGGCCCCCTCATTTGATCCCGCAGGGGGGCGCAGGGGACCTGTTATCCCGCCAGTCCACATGGGACGCAGGTTTTAAAATGATCAGCTCCGGGCTGCGTTGCCAAGACAGCGTGGCAAAATTTCCTCCCAAACTACAAATGAGCTATAGCCAATCTCGGGCCCACCTTGCCCCCCCCCCTCCCATCCCCCCTCGGGCCACACTGACCTGTGGAGAAATCCTTTCATTGGACCACAGGTTTCTGGTAACAAGTGAATAAAGCAGACCTCAATGTGCTCCAGGGGCTCCGGGACAAAATGTGTGCCCAGGAAATGCCACTGCCAAGGAGGCATTAGCATTCTGGAGCCATGCAGGTCAGTCAAGGTTTCACACCATTAATTTAGGAGCCACATCAGGGAAAAAAACTGGGGGGAAAAAAATGGCTTTTCGAATAATGACTGCGATTTGTTTTCCAATTCTTTCCCTCCCTGCTTGAAGACATATCACAAACCCTGCTGGAATCAAAACAGAGCGCGATTTGAGCCGCACAGTCATTTTCAAGAGCCGAACCGGTGAAAGATGAAGTCCACCTTTCAGTCGCGCACACTCACAGCAAGAGCTTATTGATTCTGAGAGTAAATAACGTAACTATGTGAGCGAGGGAGCTGCTGTTGTTGACCATTGCCAAAGCCTGCTGGGTCAAAAGTCACCAGGGCTGTGTTTTCCTCTTGAGGTCCTGTATTGAATTTAAACAAGAGCAGCACAGCTGTGGTAACACTCTCCTTCACCTCTGAAGGACACCCAGAGAGAGAGCTCTTTCATCTTCAGGGGGGAAACAACCTATCAGCTCTTTCTCTTTCTCCGCCGCTCGCCCCTTTTGTCTCGCACTCAAGTCGACAAATACCAGTCACACTTTATCAACATTTACAGGTTGGCAGTGATCACGCGATGCAGTGGGACGACACTCAGCGAGAGAACCACCGAGTAGCATACCAGTGTTCCGCTCGACACCGCAGTCCTCGTAAAAACCCAACTTCTAAAGCATGATTTTAACACCTCAGTTGATTCGCAGAAGAAAACAATCCACCCCCAACATTTAGCAGCAAAAACTGTGCTGCTCCAGGTCACCAAACAACTGTCAGGCGGGGGGGAAACAGGAAAGATGCCTCCTCCTACCACAAAGAGACTTTCAGCAAAGGTTCAAGCATGTTATCTTTGACCTAAACTGGAAAAAGATAACTCGGCGAATCTCGCTCGGTGTCGAAGGCGAAAGACAAATAATGGCCATGTGACGCGTTTGGGGCCCGAGTGGCCTCGGAGCAGGACGCGGCATCAAAGCGTCGAAGCGTGAGCGCCGCTCTGTTTTCATCCGACTCGTCACAGTGTCTCACATTCACTCGCTTGCGAGAGAATGTTCTAACAACCACATGTTGATTCCCCGGGGCTGCTTGGCAAACAGCGAAAAACCCGGGGGAAGTGTCAAGTGTACTCGAGCTTCGCAGTCAGGTGTGCTGCCGCTTCCACTTTGGTCACACTGCAGGATACTCTGACACATGACTCCGACACCTAAATACCAGCATCTTTTTGGCGGGGCCTTAAACCACCGGAGTAATTTTTTCAGATCTGGACCTACTTCTGCTCCAGCGGGACGGCCTCTGAATGAAGCGCAGATCGGCCGGTCGTCATTTCAGTGAAATAGATACAGCAGCGACCGGCGAGGCGAGATGCACGCGCTAAACACTTCCAGACACTGGACCGCAGCCACGTTCCCACGCATGTTAAAGTGTTCTGACAAGCATCTTGGAGGCCTTTATGAAGGGGTTTGCTTTCATTGGTGATAAAAAACATCAACTTTGGCTCTCGCAGATTTCCTTCTTCATTTCATCCAGGCATACCTCTCTGAGACCCCGGACTGCTGCTGCTGCTGCTGCTGCTATCCCACTGTTGATCTTTGCAGAGTAATCACTGTTCTGGCTGTTCAGCTGAGGTTCATCTCTCTATCAGTGCATCAATAACAAAGTGAAGTAGTATTATTGCAAGCATGACACGCTCCAGGCTTTATTTTTATGCCATCAGCACTTTGCTTCTGTCGGGATCCCTCCGACGTTACGATGTTTTTTGGTTCGCTGCCTTGAGCGTAAGTTAGCGCCTGACCTGTGCTACCTGCTGTCCAGATGTAATGAGTGGAAACACACTTCAGGCAGGGAATTCTCAGTCTCTGGTCCTGTCTGACTCGCCCCCTTTTTCATCCACCGTCTACTCCCCGTCTCACGCTTCTTCCTCAGCCCCCCCCGCCTCAGCGAGACCCTAATTTCAGTTGTCTCCCCGGCTCCCTCCTCCACGTCTCCTGCGCCAGATCCCTCACAGCTGGCTGCTGCCGCCTCCCATGTGGTCTTGTAGTTAAATGCATCTCTCTTTTGTCCCTGAAACAAATCCAACCAGATCTGATATGATTCTATATGCGTCCTGAACGAAAGCTCCCGCAAGCCTCATTTGATGTACGGCTCGGGCGGGTGCGTGCCTCGCCATGTCACGCTGTTTTCTCACTCCTAATATACGGTTGTGCGGCTGTCATTCTTCCATGCCTTTGATAGCTTATACAAACACTGTAATTTGCTTTTCCACCGATGCCATATAACATAGCTAAAGGGGGACTGTGAATTACTGACAAACACTCAGCCACATGACCTAAAAACTCAAACATGGAAAAAGATTGACTGGAGGTGCCGATGAAGACGAAACTGCAAAACAACACAATCGTTTGGCTCGATGACGACAGGTCTGCAAAGTGCAAATAGGGGAAAAACGAGGAGGAAAACATCCAGGAGAAACTCCTGTGAAGTCGCGTCCTGCAGAGCTCCATTAGGTCCTCCTTCCTCTCATTTGGCTGCATCCCAGAGGGGACTTTGTGGGGTTCCCTCCTTCTCTGGGAATGGCCTCAGAGAGTCAGAGGGTAGAGAGGGGGCCAATGTCAGAACAAGGGCCCCCACCGTGAGAAAGCCCTCTGAGGACCTCGACAATAAAAGCATGGAGCCATCCCGAGGGACGCTGGTCCTAATTAACAACATCAAAGTGGAAACGGCCACAGGACTTCCTTCGGACGCGCCGCGGCACTCATGCAACAGGCGCGCGAGTCGCGGGCAAAGAGGATGATACCGTCGGCATGAATTGCTGCCGATGATGAGGCTGCAGCTTAGTTTAACAAGAATGTCTAGCGATTGTTCTGCTTTATCAGAGCAGCATTCATGGTCTCTCCTTCACACACACACACACACACACACACACACACACACACACACACACACACACACACACACACACACACA